>CAUJNA010003788.1:394200-396700 GCA_963377175.1 Effrenium voratum | reverse complement strand
CAACTTTGTAGCTTTCTTTTGGGGTGTAAAGATCTCAAGCCAACATTGGTGGATGTTTTGGTAGGGTGAGGTGAGTATGCGCGCCCACTTGCTAGAAGCGTCCTTCGCTCTTGACAAACATGAGACTTTCAAAGGTCATAAGTGCACTTGCTATTTTGGTTGGTCTGAGGATACCATTCCGAACTGACAAAATCCGTAGCCACAATTGGGAGGCCCTTCCAGCCAAAGATCGGCGCGGCCTTCTGCGCTTTTGGTTTGTTTGCTATTCTTTGGGTGGACTCCTTGAGTACCGGATTTGATGACTCAGCTTGTGGCGTTCGGGCACCCAGTTTTAAAACCGCTTAAGTGCCAGTTGACCCTTGGGTGCCTGGCTGTCGTGATTGGATGAACATCGTTGGCGCTGCTTTCAGTTCTACTCATTTGCCAGCGCCGGCTGTGTTTCCCGAAGGAACTTATGTTTCGGTAGTCAGCAGCCAGAACCTGGCTTTCAGGACGAAATGGTTTAAGCCGTGGTTCAATCGTGTCGAACAAACGGTCCATCCTTGGCTAAGGAAAGGAGTGGCTCCAAATGGACCTGAAGCGGGCGCAGGTGATTTCTGGGGTGGTGACTCAATCTCGAGCTGAAGGCACCCCCTGGAGCAACCAGTGCCCAAGCAGCCAGAGTTGCCACAATGCCCACAGACCCCAACCAAGGCTGTTCTTTGAGAGGAACCGCAAAAGAAAATCAGGATACAAGCCCATATTTTCCATGTCTTGCGGAAGCATTCGCGATTTTGAGCAACAAGTCCAGCGATCTAAGTCACCGAGGCGGGTCCCCAAATATGCGGTGCACGTGTCTCTGGATGGGCGGAAGTGG
The DNA here is from genome assembly GCA_963377175.1 of Effrenium voratum. Classification (NCBI taxonomy): domain Eukaryota; class Dinophyceae; order Suessiales; family Symbiodiniaceae; genus Effrenium; species Effrenium voratum. The sequence goes on along the minus strand of CAUJNA010003788.1, from coordinate 395,844 downwards.
ACCCACGTGGGGGACTTCAAAGGGAACGCGGACAGTGTCTACAAGTCCAAGGCAGCCTTTCCCTCGCCTAGGCGCCGGGCAAACTCTGCCTCATTTTTCAGAGAAATCGGAGCTGGAAAGGGTTCGACCTCTACACATGTACATGTGTTGAAGCCCTTCATTGTTTTCATAAAGGGTGCTCCCCGCGATGTGGTTTAAGCTGCTACTCTTGCTCAAACTCTGCAACAACCGGGCTTGTCTGCATGTGCACGGGCTGGCGCATAGGCGAAATGCACACTGACACTGAACATCTCAGCAAACCCAAAAACACCATTTCTTTTTTTGGGGGGTGAAGCATTCGGGGTCCTTCAACGCTTTGTGGGGGCCTTCTGCGCATGACCGCGTCTTCCTTGCCATATGCTTAACAAAACACTTGCACGAGCACAAACACAAGCTCTTCAAGCTTCCATGTGGGACCTTCAAGTTCTTCCCACAGGAAGGCACGCTTCGTGCGCATCATCCCGCTGGGATTTGTGGCGCACATGTCAATGCGGGCGGGCGTGCTGGCGTGCATGAGCTTGCCGGAGGACCTGTTGGTTAGTTGTGAGCAGCTGTGTCGGAAGACAAATGGTTTAATCATTGCCAAGCAACCACAACGCAATGACAAGAACTTCAAACGTCTCCTAGTGTTGGCTGTTCTACAGCCAGGCGCTCGTTTTACAATCGATCCCAGACTGGGCAACTGGCCATAAAGAAAGAGAGCAAATGCACCCCCTCACCTTAAAGGAAGCCCTGCATCTTTTGTGCTGGAGTTCTTCTCCCACCGCGATAGCTCGGGGTCTTTGGGTTTGGCGTGTTCCGAGAAGGTTCCACGTAGATTCTGCGACTGTTGGGGATGCTTCTTGGGCATATGACTTATGACTTTTATGACTGTTCCCTTTGAACAAAACGTCCAAAAGAACGTTTTCCTTGTGAAAGGGAAGAGAACAAGTTGGGACGCTTCCTTTGGAATGGTGTTCAGGATGTTGTTCCTAAGAGTTGAACACCAGCCGAAGGCCAACGGGGAGGGCGGCCTTTCCTGGTAACACCTCCCAGACGATTGCCGCAGGACAGCATTGTATGGAATCTCGACTTTGAGGACCAGTCTGCAGACTCGGGATACAAGGGCGATCTCATCGACAAGGTTCCTTGGCAAGCCATCGTCGGTTCGCATTCAATCAACAGAAGGCATTTGTGTCAACTAACACGCTGATGATACTGGCAGTGTCGACCATCTTTTACAGTCTAGAAACGTGTCCGACATCTACCTAGACTAAATACGTCCGACATGTGTACGGGCGTGTCGTAAAACAGGGTACCCCAGTATGGGTTGGTTTTCGTTTGGTTCCCTGTAAGCCAACCCACACTATGTAGCCAAAGGAAAACATTTCCCTTGACTAACGCCCTGGTGCTGCTGAGGATGTCAACCAATTCAGTTTTAGCAAAGTGTCCGGCATCTGCATTTAATCAACGGAATCCATTTTTGTTGGCATCTACTCCCCTAAGAGCGTGCCTTGCCCCTTTTGCCAGAGGATGGCACGGCTTTGGCAAAGGGGGCCGCGGAGAAGCAAATTAAGTCATAAGAGAGTCACGTTTAGCCTCCAATACAATTTAAGACAAACCCAC
>CAUJNA010003788.1:371700-384200 GCA_963377175.1 Effrenium voratum | reverse complement strand
CGTTCTACCCATCCACAGAGAAAATGGGCCAAACCCGCCGGAACAAATTGGCACTTCCTGAAGAGACTGGTTCGGCCCTCAGATATCTGGTTTCGTTTGGGGCAACCCGTCTTCCCTTGCTAAAGGAAAACCGAAAAGGACGCCAACCATTTCAAAGCCCGAATGAGACAATGCCCATGGGGTTTGACGGTCTTTCGGTGTGGTGGGGAACACCCGCGACACTCACGACGCGCGCCAAGGAAGGTATGCTCACGGCTTCCTGTGCAATGGTGAGGCCGGGTGCAACGAGAAGTTCAGCTTGACCTTCACAGGCCTCCAGGAGAAGCAGATCTGCAAATTCAGGCTCGACCCGCATTGGTTTGCGTGCGGATATGTGGCACACGCGACAGGGTTGCCGGGACCGGCCTCAAGGCCAAACCGCGCTTGGGTATGAAACTAGTCCTTTTGTGTTCCTTGTGCTTTGGGGTAAGGACTCACAACGGTTCCCAAGAAAGTGCAGCAACGAGCCTCAGGTTTCAACCGTTATTTTGACCGTGCTTCATATGGGCCGTTGGACCTGTGTGAACTGTGTCAAGAGTTCCTCTCCGATTTTCCTCGTTCAGCCAACTTCAAAACAATACAAAACACAGAAGGCGGCCTCCAAGCGCCTGGCCACTAGGGCGTTTCAGCCTGATGTCAACCTCGGAATCCGCAGGACCATACTCGCAGAAATCCCCATGAATCAAATCGAATCCCAAAAGGGGAACGCTTTGAAGGGTCAAGCTCCTAGTTTTAATATTTGCAAGGCACGCGTTGGGAATTTCCAGCCGCATGGGCTCAACTTTAGCTACCCTTGACCCAGCCAGGAGACACGACATGCAGGTTGGGATTTTTGCACGCACCCCCCCCTCAAAAAGGCTCTTCAAAACGGGGCCTGAAAGAGGGAGTGGTGCCCTTCGGTTGCACCCCACTTTTTGAAAGACAAGCCCAACGAGGCATCCCATGGATTTTTGTTCGGCCTCTCTTTACACAAGTTGCAATTTCTATAATGGTACCCCGAGAATGGTCGCTCTCCATCATGTGTCGCTGCACCAGATCAGTTCGACCCCCCCACCAGTTACATCTTTGGTGATCTTTCTATTTTTATCCTAGATTCTAAGGAACGTCACAAAATACTCTCTCATACGAGAGAGGGGAACATACCGACGGCTAATCTCAAACACACAAACACCTTCTAGTTTTGGTGCCTAACCAGGAACAAAAACGAGTTAAGCCCACAACCCTGGATGCTGAGTTGTCCAACAAGCAGCTAGATTTCCACAATCAATGATCTTCCAGTCGCTGGAGCTCATGGAAATCGAGCTGTTTGCTGGACAACTCAGCAGGATCCAGGTTGTTGCCCGATGTTTTTGGTGTGGTTGGACAACCGCTTTTTGGTCGTCGGTAGATCGATATTCGCCGTCGGTTGAATTGGTTTGGTATTTTTTCGGACCCTTCTCCACCAAAATGATAAGACACATGTTCAGCATCAAGACCTAGTTTACGCTTCACAACTCCACGATGCGTGTTAAACTCAGTTCATTGGGGTGTTGTTTGGGTCTGCGTTATTTTTGGAGGGTACCATGTTTTTGGGTGGTTCAAAGGGAAACCGCAGGAAAGCCACCATTTTGGTGGTCCGGCCCCATTTTAACACACCCACCTCGGTCCAATTTTCAGTGATTCATGTGGCAGGGACAAATGCGGGCTCACTCAATTTCCAGCACCTGGGCAGAAGGCCTAATTGTCTCATACCCTTTCGCAAGAACAAGTAATTCTGACCGTGGCTTGGAGGTACTTTGGGTTCCAGGACAAGCCCATCGGCAGCAACTGCCGCTACTCCTTCTTCGCCAACGACGTGGAGAAGGCAAAGTCCATCGAAGGCAAGTGTAGCTCCGTGGACGAGTGCGTGCCGAATGCGGAGGGGGAGGCAGGGGGTGTCAGGGTGTCACACGGCGTGGGGGGTGGGGGTCTGCAGGTTGGTGGTGGGGGAGAGGGGCATGGACACTTAAATCCAAGTTTGCAAAGTCCAGAATCCCAATAACCCACGACCCTCAAAGAACATGGTTGATTTAGGGCTCGTCCATTTGGAGTCAAACCTAGATTTAAATGAGTTACTGGCAACATCACAGTCTACCGTTGGCTTCGAGAGGATTTGCAGTACTCAGATTTCCCACGATGGGACCAGGGATTTTCTATCTTATTGGGCACTTGGGAAAACGGGGGCAATCAAAATAATCAAAGGATTTGACATGACACAATTTACATTTATTTGCAGCTGGGAGTGATTTTCCTTTACTGGGATATCGAGAAATGTTGATGTGAGGCATTGATTCGGCATGCCAGGCTCAGGCCGACAGCGAGGGCAATCTGGTCTTCCGCTGGCAGCGCCACAGTGGGGGCCACATGGTGCTCTCGGGCTTCCAGCTCGCATGCGTGCCGCTGGCAGCTTGGAGCTCAAAGGTTTGAAGTCCCTGGGGGTCAAAGACCTCATCAGGTTATATACATATTTTGTGTATATATATATATATTTCTGTAGGTGGGAAATTGCTGGTTTTTAGGTTGCCAGCCACCTTCGGTGGCCAAAGGCATTCTCCTTCGAAGTAATAAAGCTCCTTGACGTAGCACAGCAATCAGGGTTGGATGGGAATCAACCACTTTGGTGGTATCACACAGCTGAATGCCCGCAAAGGTGGCTAAGGAGGGTCCTATTTGCAGGGTTGGACAACATATGTTTAAGACAGCCGCAGACCGATGCCCTTTGAAGGGAACCAAAACGGATGCTCTTTACACATCTTGCTTCCAACATACGATTGCTTCAACTCATGCGATTGGGCCCAGTAAAAAACTTGGCGATTCTTGGCGAGGCCAATGTGGTCTGGAGTTCGGATCGACCCGAGGAGTTCGGATGAGGATGGACCCGGTTGACGCCGTTGAGATAAAATGCCCCATAAGAGACTGATCTACCTGATCTACCTTGGTTGATCAGGGCTTCTCATTTGATGTCCTGAAATTGGGAATGTCCTTTTTGTTGAAGGGAAGACAAGAAAGCCCCTTGAAAGTGACACAGTGGTGACGGAACGATGGAACAGCTGCGCGTATGAACCCGTATATGAACCTCTTATGAAGCCCCAGGCTCGATATGGCAACGTTCACTCGGTCCATGCACTCAATGGAGTCAGGGCTCCGTGTTTTGAGTAGTCCTAAACCGAAGGAACCCCCAGCTAAGAGTGGATCGTACACTGGAGGTTACCCCCTCTTGTTTGGTTGAAAGCGGGAAGCAAAAGGAAACCACCCATTGTTGGGTCCCTAATTTGAGACACCTGCAACCCCTTACAAATGGAATTGGGGGAGGTATATAGTAGATCTCTAGATGATCTCCAGTTTCATTGTTCCTTACAAATTGCTGGGCGCAATTCGTTTAGCAAAAGAAACCTTGGTTCCCTTTACAGGGAAACCACTCCAAAAAGGGTCCTCGAGTCAAAATGCTCAGGGCAGCCGCATCTCTGAGACCTGCTATGCGCGTCGGCCCCTCGTGGCGGACGAAGGTCCCGGTCCCTTGGCCAAGTTGAAACGAAGCGTGTTCTGACTTTCATGGAACCCCCAAAGAAGTGGCGACCCTGGATGAGCAAACCGCTTATTGTCAGGGTGTGGGGGCTCCTCCAAAAGTTACTAAAACAAGAGTCACCCCATATTATATATCAATTGAGGTTTGTTGATCCTGGTTTGACACGTCCTTTTCCAACAAGAGAAGTGGACACGGGGCGCAAGCCCCAGGACTGTTTTCCCAAACCGATCGGCCGGCTGCCATGGTTGGAGGGATGCGTACTTGCTTGCTCTCTGGGTTTGCTCGGGATCCTTTTGTGGGACATTTGTGGAGAGTCTCAGTGTTTGAATCATTGCGGAATTCCTTAGCGGAAGGTTTTGCAGGGGTCAAAGACTAAGTCAAAAAAAGGTTGGAAAATAGTGGTTTTAGCCAGTTTTAGACATGTAACAGTTGGATGGCCAAGCCCCCCAAAAAAGGGGGCTGTCAAAGATTCCTGAAACACAGTATTCCACCACCGGAGCCTGATTTTTGCCACAATCAGGATCCTCACAAAGGCAATTCGTTGCTTCTGTCGAACGGGGTAGAGACATATTTGGTTGATTTGGCGGGGTGAACACCCACATGGCCGCCGGACCACATAAATTGTCATTGGCATCTTTAGGGCGTGCAGCCATAGCCGTCTGAAAACACAAGCATTTCTGAAGGCAGCTGCCATGTTGGTTTTGAACATGGGCTGTCTCCGTTTTGGGCTTCCTTCCAATATAAATGGCGTGCCTCACAACCAGATATCCTGCTCTGTGCACCAGTTGCCCTCATGTGATGGAGGCACACACACCCACACACATGCCATCTCTTTGTAGTTCATTCCTGTTCAGATTGTTGCGGATTAGGGTTGCACTTTCAGAAAGAATTTCAAGACCATGTTATTGGAGGAGCAAATGTATTTCAAGGAAAGGCATCTCGTTTTGTCTTGTTCGAACACTGGAAGCACCCCACCCTACCAGATAGCTGTGAGCCTGTGCAGCCCCTGAGTACACCGAAACATGCTCAGATTCTGCGACTTTGAAATACGGAATAGGAGATCCCATCTGAGGTGTCGGGGACCTCAAGTCCGTGGACTCTTTCGATGATTGCACGCAGATGTGCACTAGCATCTCCGGGTGCGACAGCTTCGCGATGTGCACGGGTGGAATGAACTGCCACTTCAAGAAGAAGGTGGTCACCCCAACTGAAGCCAGCAACCCTGACCAGACGCACAGTCTCAACATGGCACTTTGTGGGAATGTCGAATATGTTTTGCAAACAGGCCCCTTTTGGCTGGTTTGCAAAGGATTCCACATTAAAACCATCCATTTTGGGGCCTTGTTTTGGTTTTGCATTTCTCTCCCTTTGCAAGAGCTCTTTCCTGTGTAGATAGCTAACCACCCCTCAAGCTAAACGGTCTTCCAAAAAGGGCGGAGTTCTTCTGAGCCAAAGAATCCGTCCAGACTGGGTTTGCCTCAGGAACAGGCAGAACGATTGCGGCACCTGGTACAAGGTCAAGTGCCCGAAGGCAATCGATCCGACTCGGATCGATTGGTGCCACTAGGAAGGAGGAGGGCTCCTCGCAACCCATGTGATGTGGTCAAAAGACGGGTTCCTTTAGGGTTCCTATTAAGGAAGCATGATGGTCCATGGAAGACCTCGCACGGGAGGGCTGGGCGAAGCTGGCATGGAACGAGGAGCAAGTGGGGGTTTAGCTCATTGCCACTGTGGCAGACGGATCTCGCGTGGTGCCGCTACGGTTGTGGTGCCGAGACTGCCGAGCAATCGATGGGCATCTCGGGTGTTGGAATACGTACGCAGTCATGGGAATGCATCAGACGATTGAGTGCCGTGCTTGCTCAGGTGCTCGCATATGCACGTTGCGCAATGGCGTAGCACTGCGCATTCACGTGCATCTTGCTGTCGAAGGACTTGAGCTGCTGGATCTGCAGTGGATGCTTTGCGTCAAGGTTTGGCCTGAAGACCTTACAGTGGGTGGACTGGTTGCCGTTCGTTCGATCAATTGTGCGTGTTGCGTTGCGCCCAGGTGCTCGCAAGTAGACGCAATGGCGCAATGGTGCAGCTTGTGAGTCTTGACGTCGGAACACTCGTTCAGACCCTGTCGTAGCTTTCTGGCAAGGTTCGCACTCTGCTCGGACCTTGTCATAGAGGTCGTGTGTCTCCTGAAGCAGCCCCTGCTCAGCCCTGCGGCAGCCGCCAGTCCGTGGCGGCACCGCTAGGTTTTCGAAGGTTGATCCAAATCTTTCTAGGGTTTCTTCGATCCTGACGCAGTTTTTTTTTGCTCCATCAGCAGTACAATATTGCTGAGAGAAGGAAGTGGCGCATGTTGGGGAAAGCATGCAAGTCTCCACCCAGATCAATGCGATGCTGCGCCCTCCAGACCCTTGCTGCGTTTCATGCACTACGCAAGCTTGACGCTCCAAGAGATTGGAAATATGTCTCAGGATTGCATAATCGTTTATCCTTTCCGAGGGTATCTGGCAGGTTGTGTTGATTGGACGCCAAGGGGAAGCCGCCCATTTGTTCGCTCAAGGAGGGAGATCCTGGCCTTGTGCTGCGCGCATCCAAAGGAATTCTCTCGTAAGTTCAAGGACTGGGGCTGGGAATCAACCATTTTGCTATCACAACAAGGGGGCCCATGTTCCATTTGCCGCAATAGTTTTGGGGGGAATCGCGGCTCCGCAAGGAATTTAGGCCCCGAACATCTCTGAATCTTTCCTTTTCGGGGGTCTCCTCCGGTATTTAAGGTCGACTAAGTATGTAACCTAAAATGAACATGGGGCCAAGTTGAGTTCCTGAACGCGTTTCCTCAATCCTGCGCCGCGAAAGTATGGAGGCTAGCTGACAGTGAGGCGGAGGCAGTGAAGCAAGCTGTCGGATTTCAAGCAAGTTGTTTGCCCCAAACGAGAGTTTGGGGCTGTTAGATTTGAAGTGACGTCCACAACCTCTTTGACTATGGCAGCTATGACAAAGTTGACGCAGAGTGTGAAAAGCCAAATTCTGACGGTCCGCCAGTAGCCATCAGCTATGGCTCGAAGTAATCTTTAAACATAGCAAATGAGTGTTTGACACGTGGGGGTTGCTTTCCGGCAGAGACCATTTTTGGGCTTAATTCAGACTCATGCTTGTCCATTGCACGTGCCAAGTTTTTGGTTGCAGGTGCTGGAGACGACGTGACTTGGCCCACTTGAGCGAAATCACGGTCCTTGCAACTGAATTGTTCCCCACAGGGAAGGGCAAATCCAATCGCTGAAGAGTTGGTTGCCCTTTGTGATTAGAGGTTGGTTGATCAGGTCAACATCGTTTTTTATACGTTTCTGGAGGGCTCTGATTTGTGTCAACCGAGGACCACCACCACAACTACCACCACTTTGGGATTGGTGGTGAAGGACGCCAATAGTTTGAGTTGGCTCTGGTCAAGCGACATGCTCAAAGGCCTGAATGATTAGAATGAGGGTTGTGAAGTACTTCAAAACCGCGATTATAATATTGCAACTATTTAGGCCTTTGTGTTACCGCCATTTTCTTGGCTTGGGAGGCCACCGAAGAACAGCGTCCGGAGAGACGCTCCAGTCGCGGCAGGACCTAACCTCTTGCTTCAACCACTGCGAGGGCGATCGCTGTGACGCGGTGTCCTTCAATGAGCGGCCCGGTTTGTCAAACGCCTTCTGCGCCGTTCAACGCCATCCGGGTTGCCAAAGGGGAAGCCCCTTTGTGGGGGAAGTTATCCCATCCTTCCCTTGGATTGCTAAAGGGCTCCTTGTGATTGTGCAGGATTGGCCAAGTTCTCGTTGAACGGCTCCGTCTCTGAATCAGGCATACATCCCATTGAAAGTACAGGGGCCGCCCACCAGAACGTTTGAGCCAGTGAGCCAGATACGCCTGGGCAAATTATCACGAGCTCTTATTTTTGGTTTAGGAATTACAAACGGTTTTATGGACACTGCCCCTTTGCAAGCGTAGAACATTCTTGCTGCACTGCGTAGCTCGCTGTCCATTCTTCACCGGTTTGTCAAAGGCAGTCTCTAGGGTAGAAGATATTTAGCCTTCATCCAGTCTCACGGCCACTCACCGTGATACCACCGGAATCCCCAACGTTGGTATCGCCAAAAGAGCTACTTTCTTAATGAACAGCACCTTTGGGTGGAGGAGAGGATGTGCCTTTCCTTTTCAGCCAGACACATACTGGTGGGTATTGCAAGGACACAGAAGTACAACCCTCGACCTTTGTGTTTGGTTTGTTGCAGACATATTTTTCCCAGACTTAAGGCGCACCAACGAATGCCACATGTACGACGCACCTCCGCTGGGATATGGCAATTACATCGACGAGAGCGATGCGGCCTGGAAGAAGGTACTCAGAAATCGCACCAACCCACCCAGTGTAGGATGCTTCTTGCATCCCCAAACGGAAACCCTGAAATGTTGCGCATTTCGTGGGTTTTGTGGTTGGACGCGTTTGGTTTGCAGGGAATCTCCCGCATCCAAGAGGCGGGTAAAAAGGGGGGACCGTAACGCAACCACTTAAAGGGCATATTTAACGTACTTCAACTGATTGTCTATGGGGGGGGGGGCGGGGTGGATTCAAAACGTCCCAACCTGCAGACCAACAAAGGCCCCCCTTTCAAGCGTGAACATTGTTATTTAACATGGGGTTCGAGAGAGAGGATCCCCGCGCAGACCAGTATCACTTGGCCCTTGAAGCTTGCCAGCCGACGTCTCTTCCGGGTGGCCCCTTTTCGAACAGCCACTGCTGGTGCCCTATAAAGGGACACTGGTTGGCTCAAGCCTGCTCAGAAAGGGAGTAAGGAAAGAATGCCAAAAGAGACCGAGACTGCACAGGAAGGATAGGACATAATTTTGATGCGTTGCCTGAATGAGGCTGAGGGTGAATGAAGCCATGGCCATGACAGAAAATCGTTTGAAGCTAAAGTTGACCTCCTGGGTAGTTGATTTGTTTTTCCCGTAGAAACCTGTGTCCCTTGCAAATTCAAAGGGACACCAAAAGACAGCTACCCAGTCCCTGTTTGTTGATGGACAAACTACACTTGGCAGCGCCTGTGATGGATGACACCTTGGAAATATTGGGACGCAGATTTCCTTTTTTTTGGCCATCCCCGGTGCTTGCTCACATAAAGGGAATTGCACCATCTACTTTCGCCATGGTGTAAACCACCGAAAGCCAATGGGATTTATCAACAGTACGTTGGCCAGCATCGTGCTGTCACGGGCCTGAGGTTACATGCTACACCAAGGCGGGGGGACGAGGAGGATTGCTCGAAAAGACAGGGTCCTCATGTTGGACCCTAGTTGCCTGAATTTGCTCCGAGGCTACCCTCTTTTGAAGTTGTGGAGGGACGGCTCCATTGAATTCACACCCATGTGTGCCATTTGTCGCAACACCTGCTTACTTGTGCTCGATCTCGCCCTGAAGGTCCCTACAAAAGGTTGGTTCCCTTTCTGCCAATCGCTCGGAGTCCCCAACACCCCTTAAACATATTTGTTGTTGGGGGGTGGGGGCGTAGTGTACCCATAAACCGGCAAAAAAGGGTCATGGAGACTCTTTCAGCACCCGTAACCGTGGCCGTGTGTCCTGACCAGGCCCCGCTGGGATGGTCGGAGTACAAGTTATCGCCCAGCAAGAAATGGGACGAGCGCTGTGCCGGCGCCTCGCCGAAAACTAGCTACCCTCACCTAAGGCTCTAAGGTTGTAGGACCTTGTCTTGCTTTCCGCTTTCGGGCGGGGGTGCCTGGCTGCCATAAACTCGGCATGATGTTTGGGGTTCTCTTCCGCGATCCGGGTGGATCCCACTCCGCCTATACGGCTAGCTCACAGATTCGGAGGTAAAACGAGCTGACCATGATGCAGATCCGGTTAATTTGAAAATAGTTATTCGTGGGTTTTGGAGTTGTTGTAAAACACACAGCAACACATACAGTTTATAGTCGGTCACCAGCCATCTTTCTTTTATGTTTTGCAGCTTGGTTCCCTTGGCTACTTGCCATACAAGGGAATGGAGTCATTGGTCAAGGCTCCCGGACCGTTTGTTTTTGTTTTACACATGGCAGGTTTCACCTTTCCCGCTCGCACTTGTTCCGAGTTTTTGGGATTGGGGTGCTGAACGAGTTTTGGGGTTCCTTGTAATATCCTTCTGAAAGGGGCAGGGGGCGTCAGGAATGTGGGTACTATCATTTGGTTATAGCCCACAAACGCCATGATTGTAAATCCCCACCGGGTTACCAACCACTTGCTGCGTACCTTGACCCTTCAAGTAGGACCTGTACGATTTTGTCCAATCCCCAACCGGGCCCAAAAGATAGGGTGTGGGTCGGCAAACAATTAGGATGACCGCTTAGACTTCCACTCTGTGAGAGGATGCTGAATGGAAGCCTTAGTTTCACCAAGGCCAAGGTGAATCCCAAGCAACCATATTTACAAGGAGAATGTGTTTGGGGGAAGGAAGAGACAAATATGGTTGACAAGGTGAATCCTTCCAACCCCCAGAGCGAGGCGGGGAGGAGAAATGCGACATCGAGGGCGGCAAGCTGCTTGGTGTGGGGGAGAGCACTAGGAAGAGAGGTGCCATTTTTCCAATCTTTGTGGGGGTGACCCTTGAACATTTGTTCATGGGTTTGTTACACAGTTTGGTTGTTTGTTTGTTTGTTTGTTTGTTTGTTTGCCCCGGAACATTAAACCACCGATGACCTGTTCCCTTGTTCTTTGGTGGGTGACCCTTTTAACATGCACCAACAGACACTTGGTGACCTTTTTATCCCTGGCCCCTGGACTGGAGAATCATAGGGGGATTTGTCGGATAGTACAGTCCTCCGGATAAGTCCGAAGTCACATCACAATTTTGGTTGGGGACAGGCCCAACCAAGAGGTGCGGAAACTTTTCACGGTTTGGCAAACCCCTTCAATTATCAGGTGTTGATTCTGACTCTGCCCAGCCTTTTCGCTAAATGGACGTAACATGGGGCACCGTTTCCTTTTGGCTTCTTCGACCCCTTTGGAAACTCATGGCCTAGCTGATGCTTGAATCTTCCGACCCCAAGCACTCAGCTTAAGCGATGAAACGCCCGCCTGTTCAGGGGACGCTTTCAATTTCAAGAAGACTTGCAGAGGGCATGGCTTGTGTTGAGAGTACCTTTGGGGTGGCTTGAGAGGAACACTAAGGGGAATCCGAAACCCATTTGGGGTGCTCCATTGTTTTGACCCACATCGTCGTTTTTGTTTTGTTTGAGCCCATGAACTAAAAGGTAAACGGGGCGTCCAAAAAGCAGGTCAGGGGGTTGGAAACACAGGGTCTCTTGATGTTCAGTTCATGTTCAAATGAGATTAACATAATTCAAGGAGGGGTCCCCAAATCACAAGGCGAAAAACTCACTCGCTCAACAACGGCCTTATGACCCTTTGGTTTCCCCAATTTGGTCTATATTTGTTCAGGGTTCCAAAACAAAGAAGAGGGGCGGCCGGAGTGAAGTCAGGAACTTCAGAAAACTCTGCTTGGAGTGGTGCGCGGATGACAACGCCACGAAGTCCACGCCTCAGTCACTGCGAGAGACTGCAGCAGGTTGGGGCAGCGGATGGGTGGCAAAACCTCCCAGACACCTTCATTGTCCTTTTGTTAAGTGGGAGACTATTCCATTCCCGCAGGCCCAGGGCAGAGGCAAAAGGCAAGTTCATTTGCTTCGTGACTGCCCATGTTGCGCGCCAAATTCCATTTTGAGGGTACTCCCTGCAGATTCACACGGAACCAACATCGCCCTCAAAATGGGATCAGACTTTTGTGCTTCCAAATTTGGAAGCCCGTGGGAGAAACCTTCATTCGTGTTTTTGTCTCAAATAAGAGAGCCCCCAAAATGAGAGGCTTCCGTTTGGTGTCCCTTTGAAGCAACCCAAGAGCACATCGACTCAAACCCCAACAGAGGTGTCAAAGGGCAAACCCGCCCTCAAACGCCTCAGACGCCTCAACCCCAAAAGTGTGGCATCCACAAAAAACACACACACACACCTGGTTTTTCTTTCCCGCCTCTTTCCCCGACTCGGGTTCGCTTGCAACCGCATGACACCGGAGGTTCTGCAGCGTGGACATCAGCGGCCGGAAGAAGCCCTGCTGCCGGCGCGGCCCCAGCTGCGAGGAGCTGGAAGCCGCCGGCCGCGCCTGGGACGAGAACTCGGGACCTGGGTTAAAGCGCTCGGTGACATCGGCCCAGGTTCCATTTAAGACATCCTGAAAATTAGCCAATTTGTGGGTGAAGGGGAAACTCTCAAAAGTAATTTTGGGAACCCCTCGACATAGTTATTCACTTTAAGGAGCTTTGATGGCGTGTGTGTCCCTTTTGGGGAATGGTTTTGTGTTTTTGAGACCCTGGTTTCACAGATTCATACTAGTACGGGTTTTGTGTTTTTGAGACCCTGGTTTCACAGATTCATACTAGTACCTAGAGAGTTGTTTTGCCCTTCTGACTCCCTTCAACTTGGATATAGGTGGAGGGTGACTTCCCCTCAAACAGAAAATGTTAGTGTGAGAGGGGCCGATGCGCCTCTCGTTCTTTTGATAACGAGAGATGCTCAACCACGATGTTGTGATGCCAACGAACAGACTGTATCCCTGCCGTTCCGAGTCCATGACAACTGCTTTTACCCAACATGGTTTCAGTCCCCGCCCTTTGCGGAAGCACCCTTCTGGCAAGCTTGCACTCAAGTGTGGGTTGCCTAGGCGAGTACAGGATCTTCAAGCACAAGGCCAGATGGGCGTTGAAAGCAGTACACAATGTGCCAGGGTCAAGCCAGCGTGGGTCCTTTTTCCCCAGATAGAATGGCTGGCAAAGGCTTGTGAGGAGAGTAAATAGTAAATGCCTGCATTCCACTTGGTTGCACAACTAGATG
>CAUJNA010003788.1:294200-369200 GCA_963377175.1 Effrenium voratum | reverse complement strand
CACATACGCTCGCACGCACGCACGCACGCACGCACGCACGCACGCACACACACAAACACACAAACACACAAACACACAAACACACAAACACACACCCACACCCACACACACACACACACGCTTAGACAGGCAACCAGGGGCAGACACAGACACGGACAAGGACACGGACATGGACATGGACTCCCATAAAGCTTAACACCATGATTATGGACGAAGAGAGTGCTTTGGCCATGGCACACGTGGTTTGAATTGCGTACCATCAAGCTGCGCTGTTTGCGGTCAGAAAGTGCAAAGTGCCAAGGCAAACATTTCCCAGTGTTCCTGGACTTTGGTCATTTTGTTGGGCTTGGAGCATTGTAGCAAACACTTGCATTTCTTCACCCATCCAGTCGCAAAGTCCAGTTTTGAGTGGGCCTCAGGAGCTAACCGTAGCCATTTTCTATCCAAATTTTTTGCTACCCTTTTTGCTAGAGTCCGCTTCAACTCCCTCCAACATGACGAGGACCACCTAAAAGGGTCCAATCAATTCCCCATTGACATTTGATGTCTCTGACGTGAACACGACTCCTGGCTGACATGATCAGGGTGTGAATCTGTGGGCCAGGATCACTACGTGGGCATGCCTTGCGATGCCGCTGGGCTCTCGAAAATTTAAAATGCGAAGGTTGTGGCCAGGGGCTCTACGTGGGTACCGTTCGAAAACGCTTCGACATGGTCCCTCTCAGGGATTTCGCAGATATTGAGATCACTCTGCTCAAGCCGAGGATGGGAACAAGTGCTTTGTGCTGAGCTGGAAGTTCAACGTGCTGGGACAATTCGCCAAAGACACCGCCACTGAGTGCCCCGGCGGTCAAACGCTTGGTTTCTCCTTCGCGCACTCCCCCACTTTCTGCACTGGACTGTGTGCGGATTCAGAAGGATACACCTTTGCTGCACTGTTCTTGGTCTGTGTTTGAGCTTTTGCTTGTTCAGTACTTTCTAGTGTGGGCAGCTGCACAAAAAATGTTTTTGCTAGCATGCCAGGGATTGAGAAGTTGGCCCATGCTTGCTTGCTCTGACCGCAAATCGTTGCCATCAACATACTGAAGCCTCTGGGGATGCGGCAAAATCCGAGGCTTCACAAAGCTTAGGATCCAGAACATTGACATACGCGCACACAGCCAAGTGAGGGCCGGTCCTTGTATGACCCATGGTCTATGATGAGTTCGCATGTTCATTGTGGGTAAGACATGCCTTACACAGGCTCGCATGGCGTCATTTCTTGTACATGATGTCAGTCGCCTGAAACTGGGTTCTCTGCCATCTATCAAGGAATGGTATGCTCCTAATCACCAAATCACCCCCATTCAAAGTGGAAAGTGCCTAGGTTGTGTAGAGCCTCTAGGAGCCTCCAGGGTGATATTCTCCCTTTTCAGCCAGTGGGGATGTTCATCAACCCCTGAATAGGGATTTTAGTCGGCAACCCTTGAGGCCTGTTATCGGTTGGTTACAAGGATACCCCTTGTCTAAGGTGTTCTTTGCCACCAATCCTTTCAACCGCAGAAGAATAGTCATAGCACCGCGGGTCAAGGAGGCTTTGCAAAGCCCCCTAGCAAATAGATGCAACTAGTAAATCAAGGAGCCAAACCGCCCAGGTGACTCCTCAGTAAGGCCTCAACAAGGTCTGCTTTGGGAACAACCCTGTATCTTACTAAGGGAATCTGTGGGGGGACAGTGTTCCTACCGGGGGCCTTATTTGGCAAGAGTGACATCCTCACAATTGCCGTGAGCACCGCGAAAGTAATTCCGAGGACCCCCCCCCAACAAAAACTAAAGAAAAACAAAAAAGGAGTAGACTTCTCTGGGCCCAATTCTGGCGGCCACTTTTTTTTGGCAGATTCTATTTGAAAATTTAGTCGACCCTAAACAATGACACAATTTGAGAGAGGAGACCCCAGATTCAGCGTCCAGCTGATGTGGAGGACCCCTTTGTCAATCCGAGGGTGTTCGGATGTATGCGTTGAGGAACCTTGAGATTTTGTAGCATCTTTGCGAGTTAGGAATTGCGGTGTTACCGTATCTGTAAGCCACAGCCAAACGTGGTAATTCTCCTCCAAGCCCCCTCCTCCCCTCCTCCCTATATAATGAATGACTTGGGGGGGGGCTTGACTTCCGACTTTGAACCGCTCAGGGTAATTCTGAGGATGTCTTACTAAAATGGACCCAGTTTTTTCATTACCAAGAATTCCTGGGTAGTACCCAGTTGGGAGTTTCCTGCAGGTACCATTCAGGTCTTTTGGGAAACTTCAATTTTCACCTGAGCCACACCATTTGACGAAGAGGCCTGCAGCTTACCTGAGGTCCTGCCGGGACGGCTGCGACAGCACGGACTGCCATGGGTTTTCCTTGCCACTCGGCCAAAAACAGGGGTCGATTCCTTTGCCTTTTTGATGGCTATTGAAAATTGGGGGAGGTGGGAGGTCACTTTCTGTGCAAGCGATCAAGCAGTCAGGCCGTGGTGTAAGCAACCTTTTGTTGGTTTCCCTGCGACTAGGGGGTGGGATTTTGAGAAAGTCATGGACATGGAAGTCAACCACCTTAGTATAACAGGAGCGAACTCGGCAGACTCAGCACTCAGGGATTCGAAACCAGAAATCTGAGCGCTCTGAAGTGGTGACCTCTGCTTGGAGAACCTAAATGGGTTTAAGAAACGGGTTTTAGCTTGAACCAACGGACAACAATGTGTGTATGTGTGTGTCACCCTAGAAGCCATGTAACTTTGATACACTAGCAAGCTGAACTGCATGTAGGGAAGCATGAGCAAGACTCGGCCCGCAACTGTGGCTGATGCAAAGACTCTGTTTGGAATACTTTTGACTGTGCACCGTCAGGAGATGTTCGGAGCTTATCTCAGGATCAGAGCCCAGAGTTAAACCACCTGGCTTGAGCGCTCAAATGAGCCGCGCTGCGCACTGCGTTCGAATCAGCTGACTCAAGTAGGAGCTGGACGTGGAAGTTGCGAGGGAATTCTGTTTGTAGCATTATGCGGTGGTGTACTCACTTGCCCGCCTTTTCGTGTTCTGGAGTTGGCCTTGTTTCTTTATCTGGCCCTTAGCAAGGTAAATGGTGAATCTGTTATTTCCGGATCTTTGGGCAAGTGAATGTGTAGCATGGTCCACAGACCTTTCGACTTGGGCTTGTAGGGATAGCCATCAAGTCCTCAATGGGGATTCAAGACAGCCATCATCATTCCCATGACTGGTTCTGTTTCGACAGCAGTCCGGTAGCCCAGGCAATCAAACATCGACAACCCTGACGACGACACGCATTTGTCGTGCTTCTTGTACAAGGACATTTCGCAAACATGAGCAACACCATGCTGAAATTTGCGCACGGGGCTGTCTAAACGGTGGGTGCTCGTGTGCCCTCTTTGTCAATCAATCCCGGAGCGTTCAACACATTTTGACACAAGACTTTGTGTGTGCGAGTATCTCTCACTGCCATAGCAAATTGCTGTAGGAGAATGCACCAAAGAACACGAGGCAGGGGGCTGTGCGGCCGGCTTTTCAGTCAGAAGCCCCTGTCATGGCTCGCGCAGCGTGTCGAAATGATAAGCCTCCCTCTACTGTCTCCAACATTTTGGGAGAAGCAAGTCAAAGGGGGGGTCCAAACAGGACGCAAGTTTGGCAAGGCCACCCAACAGGGCACGAAACCGACACATTGGGATCCCAAAAAACAGTTGGTGTTGGGGCGGGTTTCACTTCAGAAGCAGACAAGAACGGGTATTCTCAAAAGAGAGACCCCGATATTGCTACCGAGTTTCTCACAGGGGTGCCTCCGCCAACCCGGCCATCTCAGTCGCATTTCTGGAGACCCGTTAATCCTTGTGCCATATTGTCGTGCTTTTGTTGTGGTGTCCCACTGCCGATTTCGGATAAAGATTAGATTGTCCGTTTCCGAGCACCCCAGTCTTTGGACACCCTGTGAAGAATTTGTTTTGCTGCTTGGGCAACCAACAAATCCGCAAATGTCAAGTTCATTGCTCCTGTGTTGCCCTTTTGGGGGATGACTTAACAACTCAGATATTTGCTTTGTTGCCGTGTTTGTGTTACCAGCATGTTTTTTTTGCACTACAGGTGCAGCTTCGATCCCTTGAACCGCAACGACTGCGCTGTCCGCTCCTGCGGACGCACTTAGTGCACATTTTTCCACGTTGCTTTATAGTTGCCTGGATGACTTAGTGTATGAATATATATATATATATATGATATGTTTGAAGTTCTAACAGTTCGCGGTGTGACAGTGTTGGCTCTGTAACTTTATGGTTGCTGTTGTTGCGCTGTGCGCTTGTTACTTGTCAATGCTTTAGATATGTGGGCTCTGAGCCCACATATCATCCAAGAGGATCAGTTGAGATGAGCTTTAGGTTCCCCGTTGAGGAGTTTGCATGGTGCTTCTGCAAAAGTCAGGGCGGCTTGACGGCTTGCAGTGAGGCTCAGTAGCCAGACACTTGGGAGCTCAACAACTGGTACATGCTGCGCAAAGGTACCATGAATGCTTGAAATCGTACAAGGAAGGGGACCAAAGAATCCCTGCGAACAGTTTACAAGGGGGTTGTGGTTGAACGTGCAAAAGTTCGTCTTGGCTCCCCCGCCTGCTACAATACCACGATCCACCCCCTCCCCCCATTGGCACCAGGAACGGAGCATGGCGAGTTCTGGGTCAATTTGCACGCCGGGCCCTGAGATCGGCGCGCGAATGGAAGCGCTCCTGTTCCAGAAATCCCCGAAAATTGGCTTTTCCATGATCCCAAGGGAATCTGCTTGAAGTGGCGAAGCAGGGACAACTTACTTTGGTATTGCAGAAAAGGGTTTTTGTTCATGTCCATTTGGCGGACGTGCCAAAGAATGCCAGGCTGCCAGGTCGTGGAGCCAAGCCAGTCTGAAGGAGCAACACTCATCTCACGTGGTATGCGAGCACCTGCTCCCCTGCAGAGTAACATGCAACTCCAAAATATAGCCACAATGTGGCAACGCCACCGTTTTGGGATTCCATTTCAATTTGCAGGGTACCGCATCGGGTTCGGTGAACATAGTAGTCTGTGGTTCATTTGGGAGGGACACGTGGGTCTCCACGGTGACAAGCCATAATTTTCCCATGTCGTTTGGGCGCTGAGGTTCAGAAGGAGTACAACGTCATCGGCTATGACCAAACCTTCCAACGGGCCTCAGCCTCAGGGCCTGCGAGAATGGCCCTTTTGGAGCGATTCAATCATCTTTCGGCCATGCTAGAATGCATTTCCTCGTAGGGTGATGTTTGCATTGAAGACGTAAGGAACCGAGCCATGAAACTCCGAATTCCTTCTTCCCGCTGGTTTCTGCCCACGCCACAAGAGAGAGGCTTTGCCTCTCGTTCTCTCTGACGAACAGATTCGCCGCTTGCAAGTCTTGCAAGCTCCGCACCGGAGAAGTCGTCTTGTGCATTTCGCAGCAGTCGCGTTTTGACCTTCCAAAAGTCATCGACAGATCTCCCCAAGGATCCCGGAACTGCTAAGTCCGTCCGACTCAGTTGCCACTTTATTGCACATATGAATTCCACTGGAAAATGAGTGTCGAACCAAGCACACAGTGACAAACTGAAAGCACAACTCCACGTTCCTTTCCAAACTGAGAGCATGGACCTCTCATGGAAACTTGTTGCCGTGCCAAAAACCAGCTACCCACAAAGTAGGTAAAGGGGTTTCCCATCGGGTCCAACCTATTCTGCTCATGTTTAGTACCTGCAGAGACCAAGGTGTGGGTAACATGCCATGGGTTCGGAATAGAAGTGGAACCTTAAATTGGTAGTGCCGAACTCCTGTTGCAGGGGGTTCAAGTTGATTTCGACAAAACGGGTGTTTCTTGAAAGCAGGGATCTCTCCAGGCATTTGGCTTCCCCAAAGGGGGTCCACCATGTGCCTGAACCCCCCCCCATTGGTGGTTGGGTGTCTCTATGCTTTTCACCAGAACTTGGGCTTTGAAACCAGGGTTGTGGGCATGAGGGGTTGGTTTCCTATTTTTGCACAGTGCCCCGCACCCGCATTTGTGGGCGACCCGGTGACACGAGTCGATTTTGCCGTGGCTCGTGCCCTGAGGTGGCGCCGGAGGTGGAGGAGATGGCCTCAGTGCCGGCGTGGGGAAAGGCCTCCATGAGCGCCTTGTATACCTTTGCTAAGCGGATCTTTTGGATGGGCTGTCTTTGGGGGGACGCTTTCTTTATTGCTTTGATGTTTGGATGTGTGGCTGTTTGGATGTTTGATTTGTGTGTTTGTGTGTTTGTGTGCTTGTTTGGTTGCCGGTCGGTTGTTCTAACTTGGGTTTGATGTTTGGCTCATTTGGGTTCACAGATCCAAGGAGGTGACAGGTTTCGTGGCTTTTTTCGTTGCCAGCTTGTGTTGTTGCCCGAGGGGGGCTGGGTTTGATGTTGCCCTCAGGTATCAAGACCAGGTAAACATAGGCAGAACCTTGGGCATTGAAGATAGTTGTCTCATTTGCAGCAATACACGGGAGCATTTCACTTATGGGTATATTCCTTGCCGAGGTGTATCCTTGGGTCCATTTCTTCACCGGGTCTTGCTTATGCCTTGAAGCTTGCTATTTTGTGTGACTTGTCTGAGGATGTGCTGCGAGGTCTGTCCTTTTTACGGCGAGCTTGCCGATTCCGAGGAAAACCGAGCTCGTGAAGATCCGTTGGGGATCCATGTCTTGTTTTTGGTTTGGAATTGTAAGATTTTGGCGAACAGTTTCTATGGAGCCGAGAGCCCAGGCTCCACCTACTCGGAGGAGACAGAGGCTCAGAACTGCCAAGATCGCAAGCCCGACACGCGATGCATCACCGCCTGGGCTGGAGGACGCGCTGTTCCCCTTTGGTTTCCTTTAGAGCAAACACACAAAGGCGTTTTTTTTGGGAGGGGACCCCTTTTTGGATGACTTTAAAGGGGAACCTAAAAGGGGACAAAACCACGTATGCGGCAGCAAACCACCCAGAATGGCGCATGGGCAGATTCCTCATGTCCAGCGGATTTCCTTTCGCAGGACGTGGAGAACTGGATCCCTGGTGGCAAGTGGACATTGGCAAGGCGGAGCGGATTGTGAAGGTGAAGATCCAAGCAGCTCCAGATAGCGCCTGAGACGCGTTAGGAAGCTAGGGAACCAAAGAACTAGTGCTTTGATTGGGCTGTGCAGAAAAGGAAGCATGTCAGCTTGACTGGGGATCATAACTTCCCTTCAACGACAGCAAGTCTAACTTCTCGCTTGACGACCATCGCACGCTTTGATCAATCCCAGAGTTGAGCGCGGGGAGACTTGAGCGGAGTCTAAAATGGATTCCGATTAGCCAATTTAGTGGGTGGATTGGTTCCTACCTGGTTTCAGGAAGGCTAGTCAAGCCTACGACCTGTGCAACCCTAGTACCACCAACAGTGAGCTGGACTGGGGTCCCCACTGCTCACTGGTTGGGCCCTTGCAAAAGGGGTTGTCGCACTGCCGAGACCCGTCATGATCTGGGCAAACGCGAACCCCAAGCACCCTCGTTTGGGGAGAAGCTCCTTGTGGGAGAGGCTCTTTCTGGATTCTATGTCATATCAGGGAAATCTCTCAGCCCCTCAAGGTCCCATACGGATCGCCCTTGTTGCCAGGCCCGAACCCGCTGAACATCCAGCGCTCTCCCTTGTTGCGCATTGCCGCAACGCCGTAATAATCAGAGCTTCAAAGTGAGAGGTAGTCATGATTATTGGCGAGCGGAAGTATTGAGGATTTAGCCCCCCTTATATCACCATCAAGGGGGACCCCTCCAAAAAAAGTGAACTCGGAGGAAAACAGGTTGCTACTAGTGCATTATTTTAACGCACCTCATCTTTCAGATGTCCGTGACATGGCTCTTTGTCAAAATGGGGATTTCACCCCCCCAAATGGATGGGTTCCTTTGGTCTCCCACTTTTCCTTTAATCCAACAAGCCATGGTACCAGACAAAACGGGGCCGCAAAATTTGGGCGAACATCCGGGGCTCGTCCGATGGATGTTCAGGTTGCGACTCTCTGGAGAAGTTTGTGAACTCCAGCTGCTCTTTGAAAGGCGTGGAGATCCGCTTCTCTTTTGCTGTCTCACTGTCTCAACCGACAAGGGCTATGGGGCGTGAGGCTATCACCTAAGGTCTTAAGGGCTTCTCCTTTGAAATATTCTTTGGATTATATCGCTCTTTCTTTATGTTATTTGTTCATATTTGTTCTTTCCTTTCTGCTTTCCTTCCTTTATGCCTTTCTTCCTTTCTTTCTTTCTTTCTTTCTTTCTTTCTTTCTTTCTTTCTTTCTTCTTGATGCCTAATTGTGTGGACCCATATATGAACCCATGGCCATTTGGTGCCTCTTGGGGTTGGGTTCCCACAAGTATTGTGTAATGAGTGGTTAGTTTGCTAATAGAATAGGGGTTCATACCATGGGTTCGTATACGCATGAACTTTCAGCCTTTGACTTCAAGCCTCCTTTTGCTTTCTTTGCAGCTTTGGGAAGTTGCTGAGCAGATTGCTCTTGTTAAGCCTTGCAGTTTTTTCTGGGAGGTCCTGCTTGAAGTCTGACCCAATTATGACCTGACGGTGTACTACGCCTCGCCAAGGCTTGTAATCAGAATTTCCAACACGCAGCGGGACCCACAAATGATTTCCTTTAGGGTTCCCTTAGAGACATGCCCTGTGTGGACACCAGGAAACGCCCTGGCTTTGTGTGTTCCAAACGAGACGAGATTGCCTCATGCTGTCTACTGAACTCATACTAGAAAAGTATCAACATGGTGCCGTATAGTATCCACATGAGCACTACCACTCTCATGGTGGTTTTCATGGGGTCACTGGAGAAGGCAAGGCTTCAAAGGCCGCAACTCTTGAATCCAATATGCTTTCAAAACCAAATTGTATTCTCTATGAAGTGTTAACTAAGCTTAAGGGCTTTGCAGTGCACCTCCCTGAGATCAGTTCCGGAGTTGGTCCAATTGATTTGGACGTGTCAGAAGAGGGCCGCCCAAAATAACGACGGTGTTCCGTTTGGTTTCCCTAACAAACACTCAGAGACAGACACATAGACACATTGAATGGTTGGCATAAATGCGCATAGTCATAGTAAACAACGTTTAATTACCAAGGAGGTCCGTACTCAAAATTGATACCACACGCAGACACACCCAGACATGTCTATAGATGTGTGTTGCACACTCCGTGCCCCGCAGGCGCATTTGTGGGCGTCAGCAAGCGACCTTGTGCAGGCGCCGGAGGGTGAGACAGGGGCAACTGGGATCTCACCATAATAAGATCCCCTGCCAGTCCCTATAGCTATAGTAGAGTGCGCCCCTTCCGTCCCACATCACCACTGGCACTTTGATGGGAGTTTTTTTCTTCCATGGACGTAGCATGGTTGAGGAAGTTCCTCAAGTATTGGTTTAGTGCGTGACGGCGGGTTAAAGTGCTGCTTTTCGGACACAAGGTCTGTTGGAATCCCCCAGTATGAGGATCCGACGGTGGGTCGAGGCCTATCCCTGGGAAATGAGGTCTCTCAGAGACCTCATTTCCCTCAGAACCCTCCAACTCCGGGTTTCTTGGAGATGGTGCGAACTGCATGTCTTATGCTGGCCGCTGGTGTGTGTGTGTGGTGTATCTTCCTGGGGAGGTTGAGCAGATCTCCTCACTCTTTGGGAAGACCATCTTGATGGCACCAAACCGTTTGGACGGTTTTTTGCCAATTAACTCAGCAAGTCAGTCTCAGATACAGGAGGTCATTGGACAGTCCAAACCGCTGATTTCTTGTGAAGGGCCTAGTTTCTTACTGGTTCACCTTCCCCAAAAGATCCCTAGTTTCAAGGCGCAGCGATTACGCTCTTTCCAACAATCATGGAATCTCACAGGAGGTTGTTTTGAGCTGATGGCAGTCTTTCAACTTGCAATTTCCGATTGTTGGAAGAATTGATTCAGACCCTAAAAGGGTTCTACCACCCGTGTTCCGATCGCTTTGCAAAGGACAATCCGCTCTGCATCCAATTGAATTCTCCAAAGAACTCGTGGGTCACCCAACCCGCGTGCCAGGCAACCGCTGCGACGGCGAGCTGTGCGGGCGCCAGGGCAGCAGATGGTTCCGTGGTCTCTTTTCCGGCACGGCTAAACGGGTTAAAGTGCACGCACTTGCGGTTTTGCAGGCTTTTTGGGGAGCAAGCCAGTCGAATAACAGGGAATGGCCCTTGGGTTGTCGCTTTCTGTGATACCAAGAGAGCCCCTTCAACAGTGATAAAGTGGCCGTAGGTTTGTACCACAGGAATGTCATATTCCGCAACCATGGCAAGGCCAAGCGCGATTTTGAAGTCTGCCAGGAAAGCTACTTTTTGGAGGAAGCCGTAGTGACAAACTGAAACGCAACAACAAACTGACTAGCTGCGCACTCCTTGCCCGAGCCCTTCCACATGAGCCACGCTCAGTGACTGACTTTGCTCGGTACTGGTAGCTATTCAGGGAAGCATGATCATGACCTGCATAGAGAGCTTTGACCACGGCTCACATGTGAACCAGGTTCCATCCTTGCGGTATAGTTTGATCTTGAGGGCACTGAAGGTATTGAAGTGCTGATGAGAAGGGAACAGCAAGGTTGCTCACCAAGCAAAGAACTCATTTTTGTTGGAGGCTCCCTTCATCGTCAACTATGCAAAGTAAAGTCTAATTATCAAGCTTAACTATTCAGGAAGGGCGTCCTCATTCAACTGT
Source organism: Effrenium voratum (assembly GCA_963377175.1). Lineage (NCBI taxonomy): Eukaryota > Dinophyceae > Suessiales > Symbiodiniaceae > Effrenium > Effrenium voratum. The sequence continues at coordinate 358,447 of CAUJNA010003788.1, read as the reverse complement.
TCAATGGCAATTCTTAACCCTTCGACTTCGAAAGGATTTGGTACCTTTGGTTGTTGCCCAATAGAGATTTGGGACAATTGGATAGCAATGCTTCAGCCTGCGGCTTGGGGCGCGTCAAACCGAGGCACCCTTTGTCGGCCGGACTAATGATCATGTGAAGGGGGTCCCTCTTTTGAGGGTACCCCGTTTTTGGTGGTTTTAAAGGGGAATCGAACGACAACACACCCATTCTTAAGGGTCCCCTGAAAAAAGACACCCATGGGTAAAGGGTACTCTTTGCAAATGGCACCCCTGTCTCAAAATTCAGGACCGTGACCGAGAACGACCAATCCTCGGATGGAAACTACGAGATCTCCTGCGGTGTAGCGCCTGACTACCCTGAGGGCCGCTATGCGGGGGTCCTACGGGTTTCGGCTGGGGCCGACGCGCTGGAGGTGGTCATTTTTCGGGTTGGACACCCCACTTAAAAAAAGCAAAGCAGAAGTCTTCTGTTTTGGTTTTTCTTTGCCCAGACGCTGCACCCGTGCAAGAACATCTAAAAGGACCAAAAGGAACCGCCATAAGTGGCGGATTCCCTAAATGCCAGCAAGCGACTGGATTTTGCCTGTTCCTTACCTTCCCCTTTCCTTCGGCACCGGGCTTGGGGTATGATTTACTTGGGCCTTCCTGCAACATTCGGCTTCCTATTGGTGTCCACGCAATGCCAAACGCTGGTCAAACGGTGTGACTCCTGCAAGCTGCGAAAGGTAGCCTTGGCTATTCGAAGTTTCTGCTTGCATAGGCTCAGACAGGTCTTCGCTTCCCACGCAGTACCCCAATCTGCTCCCCTGCTGCTACCCGCTTTCTCCCGAGCTTTCGTTCCCCTGCTCAAGAAAGATCGCTTTGGGCTCAAAAGGTTCAGGATCTTTCCTGCAACGCTTTGATATGAACTTACTGTAGTCTATGGTCTTTGCGAGAGCGATCGCCCAAAAGGGGTTCCCTCTCTGGAGTCCCAACATTGGTATAGTCGACATTCGATGACCCCTGATGCATGCCTTTTCTCCTGTGCAGCAAAGCTCCGGGGTTGGACAGAAGGGCTGATTGCACCCTCAGTGAGATGAGGCACCATTTTTGTGCAATCATGGAGCCCTAGACCCACCAAAAATCGGTGTGCCAAGATGGCAACAAGTCCCTTGGTCCCTTCTTTGACCTTTGACCTCCAAACCGTGGTAGAAACGGGTCAAAGACCCAGCCACCTCCACGGCTGGGCAAAATTGGTGGAAACAAACCTGCCATGGCCCCTTTGAAGGGAGAACAAAACAGGCGGTTGTTTAAGCATTTTCATGCCTACCCCATTTACAGACCCCCAAATGCCAAAGGCCTGATGTTCATACCCCACTCCCCAAAACCAAGAGGGAGAAACATATACCCCATACCAACGTAACCGGAGAAGCCGAGAACAAGTTCACACCCTTGGTAAGGTCTATGTGCAGCACAAGGGAAACCGGAATCTCCACTTTTGGGAGTTCACCGCCTACAAGGCGTCGGCCTGGGACGCGACTTGTGGACCGTTGCCTCAGGAAACCGTGGAGCTGTGTGTTGAGGGTACCCCTTTTTGGGGTTGGGCAAACATTGCTTTGCTTGCTGTATGGGTTCGTCTCAAAGGGGAACGCGGCAATAGAGGTTGTCCTTTTTCAACGACCCGAAAACAGGTTCACCCCACATCTGATGGTCCCTCAGCCTTAGATACCGAAAGGCTACTCCGCAAATTCACGGAAGCAGTCAAAGGGGGTTCCCAAAAGGAGACTCGTATTGTTTTATTTCCAATTGGGGGGTGCTTGGCAGTTCCTAGTGTGTCCATTTCAATGCAAAGGTAACCATTTGAACGCAAAGGTAACCAAGGGAACCACCATATGGAAGCAAAGAACAAAATGGCTGATTCCCCACCATCGTTGCAACTTGGATCCACTGGGATTGCTTGGTCCCTGCTGGGACCCCGTTTCGACCCGCGCTCTGCTTGTTGGACCCCACCAACATCTGACAAAGGGGGTCGGCTATGCCGCGCGAGTTGGTTTCAAGCAGGGACCCCTTTTGGCTTGTCAGGTTTGCTCCAAGCCTCTGGATCAAGCCACAAGAGTAGAAGAATCGGTCTTAGGCCCCTTCGTGGGGGAGTTGAAACAGCAGGACCCACCCATTTTTGTTTGTCAGGGACAAGATCAGTGGACTTTGGGCCTGGACTGAATTCTGGGCCATGCTCCTAATCTTTGGGGCAGGCTCCTAGTTGAGTGGGTTATGCAAAACAGAGAAGGGGAACCCCAAAATAAGCAAAAGTGTCCTTTTTCTCGATGGGACACTGGGCAACTTGGAGGCGCAATGACTAGGACCTATACAAGTATTCAGAATGGGGTTGTGGGGTACAAATCAAGTTGGGTCGTTAGTACGGGTAGACTGGCAATCATGTAGCCCCCATAGTACTTCGGACGATCGAATTCCCCGATCAGGTGGCTATGGCGGTGCCTGCCAAAGGAACGCCCAGCATCAGCCCGGGTCCAAGCTCTTTTGTTCAAACCACGTGTTCCAGCACTCTCCTTTTGACTTCCCTTGAGAGCAATGCCGACGTGTCCCAGTTCTATGTCTGGCTGGATTTCGGCGCGAACAAACTGGCAACTGATGGGAATTGGTCCCTTGACCAAGGGCAAATGCGCGGATAGGAGGTTTGCAAGCTCGATTCGTTGCTTCACTCCGCGATGGAGGCTGTTGGGTTTAGTGTTGACGGTGGGACCACCGGTGGCCGTATGAGTTGTCAGCTTTTAAAGGCACACGCCCAAAAATGGAGAACCTGGGCCCTCCAATGGAGAACCTGCCCCCCCCCAAGGAAATAAAATAAATAGAAGCAAATACTGTGCACCCGTAGTTTTGAGGAAAATGATGAGTCTTAGACCCAACATCAGTCTATGAGCTATGACCCCAAGTTTTAGCGGAGATTTTAGGGGGGCCACTTGTGCCATTTTGAAGGAGATAGCCAAAAAACAGCCCCTGTTTCTGACGAGCCCCCATGTGGCAGGCACGTTTGTCACATGTCCACCGCTTCAAGTGATTGGCAGCTCGACTTACAAGAGCTTGCGGCTAGTGGGCAGATTTGCAATGTGCAACTGCGCAACCACAACAAGGGCCGAGACCAAGCTTTCTGTGTGAAGTTGTAGTGTTTATGTACCAATGCATAAACGGCAGGGAGCCTCATGTTTGAGAGATCTAATACCAAAACCAACATCAAGGTTTCGATGTTGTTAGGTTTTGTTAGTTGTGTGTCTTTGGGTTCGCTTTGTTTTAAAGAATGGATCTGTGAGGAACAACGATTGTTGAACAAATGTAGGTTAGTTGCTCGTTCTTCCCTCCCAAAGCAACCAGGCTTAGACAGGTTCTTAGGACCAAGCCTTGGGATCCCATCTGAGCTCTTGGGTCCAGGTTCTGTGGAAGAGGGCGCCATTGCGGACTACTGCTCGGACGACGATTTCACCACCCGCTGCAGCACCAAGTGGAACCAAGGCGTGCCACGCAGGGGGAAATCGGAAAGCGGGCAGGGTTGGGCCTTGTTGCAGCGTCCGGAACCTGGCCCCCTTCATTTGAAGGTTGTTTAAACAACAGGTGCTTCAGCCAAGGAATCAACAGGTGTTTGAACATTTTGAAACATGGTTTTCCAAACTCTATGAGTGAGTGCGGAAATTGGGATCTCATTTGAAATCTGTAAACATGCATTTGCGATTTAAGATTCATTAAATATGATTTAGGTTCAAACAGCCGAGGAAGAAATGGGGATGTGGGCGTGCGAGTGGACACCCGCAATTATTGTCTTGAAATGAAACACAAGCATCAATGGAAAGACCATTGGGCCACACCCATGTAGGTTTCTGCTGGTTTCCGCCGGCTTTTCATTTCTCAACAGAAACTTGCATGGGCCATCTGGGCCATTGGAGTGGGCCCCACACCTGATTGACAGGGGTGTGAATCCGGACTATGAATCCGGGGTCAACATGAGCTAAATGTAGGGCGAGCACCGGGCCTTGTGTACCGTGGTCAAACATTTTTTTACTTGGCTTTGGTGAACGTCATGCTTGATGGATAATCGGAGAACCATAGAGGTTCCTATGGAACCATTGGCCCATCAGTTTGGATGGCCCAGATGGCCCTCATTTATTCAAATTCGATGGCAATCGGGCAGTTGAGGACTCCTCTCCATACCAGTCACCCGCGTAGAGACAGGGTTGTGCTTTTGTGAATATTTGGGTTCCCCCACAGGTGGTAGTGGATTCTTTTGGAGAACTTGCCCACATTGATTCGTCTTGGAGCTATGTCAGGAGAGGGTTTGGTGAAAGGCAACCCCTATTTGAGACAGGACTCCGTTTTTTGAGAACCCTCATAGCAGACTGACTCAATTCCAGGAGTGGTTGGTTTCCCCAAAAGGGGAACAGGCTTTGAGAGGCCACATGGATGGTTTGGAAGCACTCCGTAGAACGGTTCCGATACAAACCGGGACGTGATAACTCGACTTTAGGAAGCTAAGGGACTCCTGTGAGGCTCGGGGATGTCGACTGGCCAGAATAGCTCATGTTCCTTTGTGTATTTCGGGGGAACATGACATATTGCCCACAGCTATGCAACACACAAATAATGAATGCAACCCTACTGAAAACGGGTAAACTCCAGCATCAGCTAGGATGGATGAAACCCTAGAAATGTTGGGAGCAACCACCTACCAACTGGTGTGAATCTGATCTTGTCCGTCAACGGTATTGCATGTAAACCTATGGCACTTTTGTTCGAAGAGTTGACAGGAAGACACCCTGACTCTGTTCGAGTGTGTTCTTCAAAATCAATCCTTAATCCCTTGTTATAGTCATATCCTGGTGTCCCACTACGAATCGCGGATTCGAGGGATCCCTGGTTTGGAACCCAGTTTGGCAGTCGAGCAGGTCGCGGTGAAGCGAATCCCTGGTACCAAGTGGACCTCCACGCCATGACTGCCATCGAGACTCGATTGAAAGCGGAATCTGCATGAGTCACAACAGGGGTTCCCTACATTTCCTTTTGAAAGGGACACTTTCTGAAGGCCCCTAATTTGACAAACCCCCACAAACCTCGTATTTCGGCTCGGGTTTCAGTTGGACTCACGGCACATGCAGCAACCAAGTTGACCGTGCACCATAGAGCACCTCATACATGTGGGAAAAATGAAATCGTGTGGAATCCAGTTGTTTTCAAAAGGACATTTTTCGGTGGGGGCCGTTGCTTTTTTTCGCTCGCGAGCTCTCCGAGGACAAGATCCAGTTGTGGGCCAAGCCGGAGAGCCACTTGGCAGAACGCCGTGATCTGAACCTCGAAGACTAAAAAAGGCCCAGCCGGGCCTTTGAACACACTTGAACAACTTTTTGGTGGGTAGATTTGTTGTCTTTTTTTTCCCCAGTCATCTGAGGTCAGGGAGTGTGTCCCCTTGCGTTACCACCTGGTATTACCACCTTTTGGATTCTTTGTACGGGGAGAATTAATTGGACTTGGACACCAACCACCTGGAAAGGCCGACGGGTTTCCTTTTGTGAGCCAGGGTTCTATCCTGCCGATCGGGTCTTCGGAGCAGCTCTGCACTTGGGGCCAACTTGGTGCGGATTTCAAGGGTCCTTGTTTCAGGTGACCAGATTTGTGGTTACATTCCTCCCTGGAACTGGATCATCAGTTCCTGGGGCGCTTTGACCCACTGCTCCCTAAGGTACTTTGAAGACCTGAATCAAATTAGAATGCGGGTGGGTTGGGGGGGGAGGGGGGGGTACTTCAATACAAACAGGGTGGACAACTGGGGGACTACATGGGGGATTACATGGGAGTACGCCGTGAATGACTTTAGCCCCCGGCCATCCGTTGCGTCCAAGGCTGCGAGGCCTTAGGGGGCTACTCGGGTCAGCACTGCAGCCTCTACGGCGCAGTCTTTGGACTCAGCCTGTCGCCCTGCAAAGGCGGGCCTCAACCACTTACCCACTTGAAACTACTACTCCCCCTGCAAATTGACATGGAACCCAAAAGCCGGGGTCCCCCCAAAAAGGAGCTTCCTCTACACATGGTGGATTTGTGGGTTCCATGTTAATCTGCATCGTTTCAGCAAGCTCCGTTTGGTTTCCCCTTTTCGGAGCCCATGGTGATTTCGGCGGCCTAGGTTCAACCAACAGGTGCGGGCAGCATGTCCTGATTTGGTGGTCCATTTGGGAAGGACATGGGAGACTCACTAAGTTGCAACCACAAAAACTAGACTCACTCAATCTTCCATGTCCTCTTAGGGAAACTGGCAATTGGAGCGATTGGACTCCCGGCCCTCCGTTTGCACAGATTAGACCAGGCACATGTTCTCAGCTTCCTTCCACAAGTGACGAAGGCCATCTCTTTGGTGTTTCCTGTTTTGGCAATCTATTTGTAGCTCTGGAACATGGTTTATCCTGCCCATTGTGAAAGAACTCCGATTCCTGTGTTTCCCGCAGCTCATGTGGCCGAAATGGGTACTTGGCCGACCAAGGGTCAATTGCAAGCCCCATATATTTGGGAAACTGTTTGGATGTGTTGTTTGTTTCTTCCGAGGTGTCGCCTAGTGCTTTTACGTCTTTTAAAATCGAAGCAGACCCACAACTTGATGCATCCAAACCTTACCCTGGATGCCAGCTTGTGTGATTGGCAGGATACTTAGCAGGCGGCTGGCGTGGTTAGTAATGGGTATGGTTCCAATCCACTGAAGTCCCCTGAGTGGGTCGTAACCAGGGTTACTGACCACTTTCTGAGCACCCTGCCCTTTCAATGGTCACAGTAAAAAAACCCGGCTGACTCAGTCGCGCCCCTCTCAGATGGCTTTTGTGACGGCTACATTTGCGGGAACCTTACAGAGATCTCCTACAAGGAGGACTGGCCTCTTGGCAAGAGGTGACCACTGCCCTGAAGATATTAACTCAGTTGTCCAAAGCCGACCAAATTGGTAGCCTTTTGGGTTTCCATGATTGGTCCATAGTTAGTCAACGTCCCAAACGAGCAAGCTTTGTTCAGCTAACGTTTGGGCACTGCGTTAATGTGCACTTTGGATAAATCAACCTAAGCCCCTGGTTGATAGAAAACCCGTTTTAGAGGGAATCCGGATGGCGATTTACTTGCCAGCTTATTAATCCAATATCATTACAAGGCCTTGGCGTGTCAAGCCGTTCGGCAGCAGTCACGCTGCCGCTCAACTTGGGTCACTTGAGGGGTGTGTGTGTGTGTGTGTGTGTGTGTGTGTGTGTGTGTGTGTGTGTGTGTGTGTGTGTGTGTGTGTGTGTGTTTGTGTGTGTGTTTGTTTGTGTGTGTGTGTGTGTGTGTGTTTGTGTGTGTGTGTCTGTGTGTCTTTGTGTCTGTGTGTGTGTGTTTGTGTGTGCATGTTTGTTTTTTGTTGGTTGGTTGATTTGCTTGCTTGCGTGTTTGCGTGCTTGCTTGGTTGCTTGTGCGTTCGTTCTTTTGTCTGCTTTTTTGGTTAGTTGGTAGGTCGGTCGGTCGGTTGGCTGGTTGGTTTGGTGGTTCTTTGGTGGTTCTTTGGTCGGTTTGGTGGTTCTTTGGTTGGTTTGTTTGGGTGCTTTGTTTGGCTGGCGTGTTTAAGTGTTTGATTGATGGTTTGTCGGTTTGTTTGGTTGTTTGTGGTTGTTTGTGTTTGATTGCTTGCTTGCTTGGGTGCGTGCGTGCGTGTGTGTGTGCTTGCTTGCTTACTTTGCTTTGGTTTGCTTTGCTTTGCTTTGGTTTGCTTGCTTGCTTGCTTGCTTGTTTCGTTATTTCTGACTTTTCGTTGTTTCCTTGTTTCTTTGTTGGCTTGCGGGTTTGTTTGTTTGTCTTCTGTTTGTTTGTTTCGTCGTTTCTTTGTTTCTTTATCTATTTTTGTTCTTTATTTCTTTCTTTCTGTCTGTCTTTCTTTCTTTCTTTCTTTCTTTCTTTCTTTCTGTCTTTCTTGTGTTCTTTCTTTCTTTCTTGCTTTCTTTCTCTGTTTCAATGTTTCTCTATTTCTGTGTGTATTGTGTGGTCGTTCTTTCTTTCCTTCCTTCCTTCCTTCCTTCCTTGTTTGTTTGTTTGTTTGTTCGTTCGTTCGTTCTTTCCTTCCTTGTTTGTTTGTTGGTTTGTTTGTTTGTTTGTTTGTTTGTTTGTTTGTGTGTGTGTGTTTGTTTGTCTGTCTGTTTGTTTGTTTGTTGGTCTGTTTGTTTGTTTGCTTGTTCGTTTGTTTGTTCGTTTGTTCCTTTGTTTGTTTGTTTGTTTGTTTGTTTGTTTGTGTGTGTGTGTCTGTCTGTCTGTCTGTCTGTCTGTCTGTCTGTCTGTCTGTCTGTCTGGCTGGCTGGCTGGCTGGCTGGCTGTCTGTCTGTCTGTCTGTGTCTGTCTGCCTGTCTGTCTGTCTGTCTGTCTGTCTGTTTTTTTTCTTCTGTTTGTTTTGTTTGTTTGTTTGTTTGTTAGTTTGTTTGTTTGTTGATTTGCTTGCTTGCTTGCTTGCTTGCCTGCTTGCCTGCTTGCCTGTTTATGTGTTGTTTTGTTTTGTTTGTTTGTTTGATTGTTTTTGTCTGTTTGTCTGTCTGCCTGTCTGTCTGTCTGTCTATCTGTCTGTCTGGCTGTCTGTCTGTCTCCCTGTCTGTCTTTCTGTCCGTTTGTTTGCCTGCCTGCTTGTTTGTTTCTTTGTCTTGCTTGTGCGCTGACAAATTGCCAAAGGACACATTGGTTTGTGCGTTGTCAGGGCTTTGTCCCCTCATTGCATTGGACCACAGACAATTGCCAAGTGGTCCCCTCATTGCATTGCTCCCAATTTGTCAGTCAAGCCCTGTCTGTGCGCTTGCTGGCTTGACACTTCTAGAGGTACTTGCACTATTTGCATGTGATCTTATCTTACCCCAGAGAGCTGGACAGTTGGGCCAACGATTTTCACACAAATAGTCAGGCCAATAGCCAGGCCATTTTCTCTTTGTTCCTTCCTGGGGCATTCACCTTCTATCCCTTCAATGGTGTCACAAGTAGAAAAGGGGTACGGAGTGGACGTTTTGTCTTTCGGGAGGAAACCAACGGCACCCCGAGAATCGCCTGGGGCCGTTTGAAGTCATATCACCCACAAATGTTTGGTTTTCGTCTAACTCTTTTTGGATATTGTTTTTTGGAAAATACCTTGTCTTTTTCTTTACAACGATATATATATATGTATATATGTGCACATGTATATATATATATAGAGGTAATACATATATATATATATATGAGAGAGGCCAATGTCCCCCCCAGCCCTGCGTTTTACGTCAAAAAAGGCTGTCTTTGATATGTCACAAGAGGTTTTTGTTGGGGTCAGAAGCATAAGAAGCGCAGCGGGAACCTTGGCTTCTGCAATTGCTGCTTTCCAAGTTCATGGCACGTAGTACGATAAGGCCATTCAGCTTTTGATCTGGTGGTTTGCCCCCTTTTCTTGCGTTTGCCTTGCCATTTCCATCTGTCATTTGCACCCTTGCATCCTCAACTGGCAGTGCCTGTTTGTCTCGCAGCCTTCCAAGAGCATGACCTATGATGACCTCAATGAGGTGGTGGAGGGGCTCACTTGCAGGCCCATCAATGCAGTTTTACACTCCTGAGCAACCGCGGGGCGTCTTCAACATCACCACCTTTCCAATGCGCGACCTCAGCGCCAATGACAATCCCGTAGCGCACTGTCCCACGCACTCTCTTCCCTCACCCTTCCCAATCTCCTTTCTCTCGCTCGCAGGTCATGATGAGTGAAGAAGTGAGCGAAGAGACAGGACAAGCAACGCAGAGAAAGGGAAAGAGATACTACTGTCATGAAAGCATTTCCAAATTCTAAGAGATAAAGCAGAAATGCTTTCCATCTCTTGCATTCCCTTTCTCCATTCTTACCTCTCATGCCACTCCCAAGATTACAAAAAGAGAATGGGAACGACAGGCCAAGATGATTGGGAAAGAGATAGAGAGTCAAGAGCTGGGACAACTATAAAGACATTCCAGCCCGTCTAGGTTCACTCACTTCCCTTCTCTTGACCTCCCCCTTTCCCAAAGTAACTTAGAATTGGGGAAGAGATTGGGAAAGAGAAGCTGACTAGAGGCGAAGGAAGCGGAATTCATTTGTAACCGCCGGAAAGACTTTCCCTTCTCCTTTCCATTCTCACCGTTGCAAACGGCTAGCGGGTGGGATTTCCTCTTGTCACCTCTTACCTAACTCTTCACCGCCGCAACGGCCAGGAAAGAAGAAACAAATGAAGCGACAGGAAAGAAAATTAGACTAAGGGAAACGAGATGGTTGGATGGCCATCCATCTCCTTCCCTTCTCTCTCATCTCTTGCCCCTCCGCCCCCATCTCATCTTCAAGGAAGCTGTAGGTGGTGAGGACTAGAGATGAAAGGGAGAACAGAGAGGTAAGATAGAGGTTTGAAATCGGTGAGCGTTGCCGCTGGCCAATTAGTAGCTGCAGAAGGTATCTCTGAGAAGTGAGTTAGTGATAGAGATGACAGAGAGACTGATGTAGGCAAGAGATGGAAAGGTCATAAGGTCAGATATTATTTGGTCATCCTCCCCTCTCGCCAATTTACTCGGCGTATCTTCACTTTCCAAGAATATCTTTGGTAAACACACTGTGTGCAGTGCGCCTCAGACTGCTTCCATGATCTGCATCTCGTGCTGGGTCCAAAATCTGAGCGCCCTGTCAAGCATCTGTGGCAAAGTAACAAAAAACTCGAGAAAACCAAAATACAAAAAAACAAACCTCCAGACAACTACTTTTGGCAAGGCAAGCCCGTCATACCAAAACATTTCCCTCATATCTTTGTTTTTTGGTTTTCCCGAGGTTTTTCGAGTTCTGGTCCTCCCCCGTCATACCAACACATTTCCCTCATATGTGAGGCAGCGTTTGGTTTGTTTGTGTTGTCTTTTTGTTTTCTCGTGGTTTATTGAGTTTGGCCCCCCCCCCCCCCAAAAAAAAAATCGCAGGGCTGGGGACATTGGTTTCTGATATTTATATATATATAGAGATGTATAGAGGGAGCGGTATTTCGACCTTCACCCCAGATGATATAACCCAGCATATCAGTTGGGTGTGTTTCTCCAAATCGAAGGATCCCCCTAAAGTAGGTTGACAACAGGGCTTCACCTGGGTTAACACCACAATAAAACGGACAGGGCTTGCACCAATCACCCATACAAGTTGGGTTGAGATCAAGTGCAGCTTCTCATTTGGGCATGGCCAAGTGGCATCCCATTTTACTTTGGGTTGGCGTTTGGCTGCATGGTGAGTATATAACCCAGTTATGCTTTGCGAGGGGGCAACAGGGCGTCCGATGTCAAAGAAAGCTCATTCAAGTAGCTAACTCCTGGGCCGTCTCAGAGGACTCCTTGCTTCCGGAAAGCCACCGACAACCAGGGAAAACGACCGTTGTCTGAACGCGATGGTTACAGTAAACAGAATGGAATTTGAATCGCCTAGAACTCTGGAAGGAAGAGCCAGGGCGAATAGCTTTGCCACTGTGGATTCCTCTTCCAAATGGGCAAGCAGCAGCAAAGGGAAACCTTAGCTGATGCCGAAGATTCCACCCTGCTGGCGCCTTGAGGTACGAAGTGTCCTGCGGGGGGATGGCTGGGCGCTACGTGTACCTGCAGCTGATGGGGAAGCGCGTGCTGAACTTCTACGAGCTGATTCCCTTTAAGGCAGCAGAGAGAATTTGTTTCTCGCTTGTCGCTGGAACATTTGGCCAAAAGCAAACTTGCCGTTCGTGTCAATATGTTTTTGAACCAGGGAAGGGACACCATGCGGAAGTTGTTTAAGCAGGGCTGCGAGCTATACGATCAAAACCCACGGGCACTCAGTTTCTCTCTGGAAATTTGTTTTGGTGTTCTTCTACCCTTCCCGGGTTTGTGATATACCAAGGAGTCTCCCTTCAAATTTGGAATGTCTTCGGGCAGTTTCGCACCAGTGGTTGCAAGTCCCACTGACAACTCCATCCGGGACGGAGGGGTGCTGTGGGTCGTCCTCTACAGGATCCTGGGTTCCACCCGGTTTTACTTGTTGTTTTGGTGGGTTCCTTGCAAAAAAAACAATCCCAAAACGGGTTCCCCGTTTAAAGCCATGGTCACTGGGCAACTAGGTATTCTGACCATGACATAGATGGGGTTGGGGTAAGCTAATGCTTGCACCTCCCCAAAATTTATTGACAGGGTGTTAATTGGGAGTTTGATCGGGGCCGCTAACTACTCATCTCCTCGACCATTTCAGGAAGGATATTGGACTCACCAACTTCGCAACAAAAACAACATCTTTGGAGGAGCCTCCCTAAAAACAAAACACTTTCGTTGATTCCTTGTGTGAAGTTGCAGGGGAGTGTGCTCGCTAGGACATCACCGCGGCGTCCGCGAGGGGCTTTCCCACCATGAGCTCCATCTTCGGGAACCACTTCGCGCGATACTGCACCGACGGCAGGCAGGAGACGCGATGCAGCACCGACTGGAAAGCAGGCGCGGCACGGGCCAAGACTCTTGGAGACATCCGCAAGACTTGGCCGAACCACCCAAATCCTTTGGGTAAATAACCGAAATGCGGGTACCCCCAGTGAGGAACCTTCATCTTGTAGAAAACTTGGCACACCCAAGGAGGGGACGGATTTTGTGGGGACCAAGCTCCCGGCTTGATTGCTTTTTTTGAATTATGTTTGGTTCCTATTTGGTGCCACCTTAAAGTGGTTCAACCGCTCAATCCTCAATGCAAACTCTTGGCTGCTCTTGTCCACTACTTTCAAGTTGTTGTTAAACCCTTTGACCTTTGGACAAGCATGATTTCCCTCAACTAGCAACTACATTGACCTGGATTGCCAGTCAGCAATGTCTTAAACAAGCAACGGGAAATCTAGGCAGCATGTTTGTTTTTGTTGCTGGGAACCTAGGACATTCCAACACCAACACAGTTGCCGGGGTAAACCCGGGCTTCCATTTGCGCCACGTGTAAGTGCGCTTCGGTTTGGTAGGCGGGTGATGTTGAAGGGAATGCGGGGACATAAGACTATCAGCAGGGACAAAAGTCACTCTTCAGGAACTTGGCTACAGATCAGTTTTCAAGCTGGCAGGCTGCAGGCAAAGGAACGCATTTGCCGCATGCTAGGAGCCTCTTTGGGCAGGTTCGTGCTTGCACTCGTTTGTTTGGGATGTGTGCCAGCTTGGCTTGATTCCAGGGCCCCTTGGGTGTTTGCATGCCAGCGCATAGTCACATGTAGCTCGGCCACTCATGAGATCTCTTTGTTGAACCTGTCTCAACATATCAGGCTGATGGGCTTGTAACATGGCTGTGGCCTCAGCTCCTTTCATGTCTGAGAGATTGCCGGATTTCTCACCGAACCTGCAAGTGGACACGCTTCCCTCAGGTGGGATGTCCCACTCAATGTTAGGACTGTGACGGCCTGTGTTTATCCTAATTTTCCCCCCCCCCCATGTGGGTAGCGGCGCTCGATGCCAGACAATGAGCCTACTGCACATTTCGCTTGCCCCGAGAAAAGGAGTCACCAAGATATATTTTTTGGCCGCCACGAGGTAGGGCCGGGCCCCTCCAAATTCGCCAAAGTGGTATCCGCACCCCCGGAAGCCGGGGATCCCTCCCGAAACCTGCTGCACCAAACCGCCCCAAAGCTTTGTGCGGAGACTCAAGGGCTTTCAGCTGGGGAGAAAGCAAGCGGCCCAAGGCCGCACTCGCAGACTCGACTCGACGTGTTTCCTTTGGGGTGTGTGATTTGTGGTTTGCCGGCTGTTTTGGTCTAGCGAGACCAGCAGGGAGGAAAATTGGTGCATGGCTTCCTGCAGTGTCCCTTTGCGACCCGAGCCAAGCTTCGACCAAATAGATTGGGTCGAATGGGAGAAGCCTTGATTCTCCAATGGTCACGACTTCGGCCGCGCAGCCCACGGGGAGAAGAACCCCTGGTTCCAGATCGATTTGGGCAGCTCCAAGCCGATCAAGTTCCTGCAGGTCCTGAAGTCCGATAGCTCCTCTCGCCCGCTTTATGCAGACTATGTGAGCGCTAAATCCCCAACTGAGATGGTTCTACTGCCTGGTTTCACGGGGCGTTATCGCAAGGCTCCCATAAACCTTGATAACCAGCTTGGTAGAACCGAGATCTGTTGGAAGCATGATTGACCATGGAGGATTGACCATGGAGGCCGTTTATTGAGGGTACCCCGTTTGGGTTGGTTTGAAAGGGGACCAAAAGAGAAACCGCCTTGTTTTTTTGGGGCAGGAGTCCCCCTAGAAACAAACAGCCCATATGTGTAATGAGTTTGCCTGTTCTATTCCCTACAAATGAGTGGCCATAGTGGCCCTAAAGTGCAGGATTCCTCTTGGAGGCGCTGGAACTCGGCTTGATGCCAGCTGGCGACATGTTGCGCTTTGGTGGTCCTGTGGAATTCATATTCGAGCAGTAACCATTTTGCGTTGACCCTTCCATGGCAAATCATGTCGACCTCACATTCCCGGAAATTGTTAGCCTTTAGGGGTCTAATTTGCCTCCGAGTGCCTGAGTTATGTCGATCTCTGACGACTCACCTCATGGAGTCTACCCGAGCAAGGCATGACAGGGTTTTACTTCTGAAGATTATAGTTGGGATGTAAACAAAGCCCCTGAACTTTTCCGGACTCCACGGAAGGGTCTATGGAGCACCTCTCCTCAGGCTGCGTGGCCATGCGCGGCCTGTCGGGTCTTCACTGCAACCACGCGGGCGCGGTGCTCGGAGTTTCGGAGACGCCCTGCGAAGGCGCGGGTCGCGAGTTTAGTCGTCGCTGTGGCAACCACCTCAGTTGATTCTGAGGTAATTCCAGCGAGCTCACACACAAGCCCATGAAGGCCCCCCCTTACCTTACTTGGGGAATGCTGTTGTTTGTTTTGTGAATGGTCTTTTTTAGTTTGGTTGGTTCCAGATTTAATCATTCCACGCTGTCCTTTTCGAATATTTTGGGGAGTCGCCGCAAGGCAGGGGATCCGAGGGTACTCCTTGGGACACTCCTATGGTCCGAAACCTTGAGGGTGCACCTGTTTTGAGGGCCACCTGACATTTACTCCCCTGCAAATTGACATGGAACCCAAAAAGGAGCTTCCAATGATGGCTTTGGCTTCCCTCCGTCGGCCCACGAAGTAGACCCGGTGGTTTTGATGGGGAATTTTGTTAAGGCGAAACCTGTCCCTCCAGCCGCCAAAGTGTTGCAGAGTTTGGGCTTTGGACAAGCGAATCCTAAACGAGTCCACCCAAAGCTTATCGCAAAGACTCACAAAGGCGGTTGTGGCACTAGTCTATCGCACAACGGGCGGTTCTCTGAAACCATTGCGGCTCAGTTAGTTTCTCTTTGGGAGCAACCTCAAGCTGCGAATTATCCAGGAGAGTACTGCCCGTATGTTCGGCACAGATCCGTTCCTTTACAGGCAGCCCTCCCACCCCGAAGAGCTTCACGTGGGTGTGTCTTCTTCTGGGAGTGGGGTCTCCCCACTTCAGGCCAAGAGATCGCTCACAGCAAAGCTTCAGGCGAGTCCTGCACGGGCAAGACCTGCGGCAAGCCGTACAAGCACAGCGACCAACCCTGGCTCCTCGCTTGAATGCAGCCGTCTCGTTGACTCTGCCTAAAGATCAACGTTTCGCGTTTTGGTCTTACTGCTGGTCTGGGGGAGCTTTTACTTTGAGATATTTTGAGAGTCCTTTGGTGGAAAGCAAGTTGATGCCGAGACAGACCCACTTAAACAAACCCTTGAAGCACGATCCCTATATGGAGGGGTGTTCATTTTTGAGGGTACAACTTCTCTTTCTTTTGATTTTTTTTGGTGTGAAAGGGACGCCAAAGGATTCAACACCAATTCGTTGGATTTGCCTATCTCCTGTTTTGAGACACCCATTTTGATAGGGGTAATTTTGCGCCCCCCATTCTGTACCGCTGAGCTTTGGGCTGCCTGGCCCGGCGCTGAACTAGTGGCTTCGTTGTGAATGGCCAGTATCAGGTGCCCTTAAAGGACACATTTGAGCCGTTCTAAAGATTACCTTTGCCAGCTGATTTAGGGGACCCCCATCCCCCCCCCCCCCGTAAAGTAGGTGGTTTCTTGATGTACCCTTCAAGGACCGCTGACCATGCTCATACCTGCTTACCTTGGTTGTGTGTCCCCCGGAGTTATAATTCAGGAATGCTAATCATTTGCCAAGTGTTTCGTGGGGAAACTGCCTGTGGCATCACCCGTGCTGAGGTACGGTGCAGATTGTGCAGGCATTGCTGGGCGGTATGCCCTTTGGCAGTGTCTTTTGGGGTTGTGTTTTTGAGGCTATCCCTTTTTAGGGTGGCTTTAAAGGGACACCAGCTCCTATTCTGACACATACCCGCTTCTGTTTGCAGAATCTTTAGCTCACAACTTGAAGCTGATCGCATCAAACGAGTTGCTTGTCCAGTGCCCTGGTTCTATTGCTGTGCTGCGCATTCCTGCTGAGTGAGTAGCTTGCACACAGACCGCCAATTTGGGCACGGAGCGACTGAGGTCTATGTGCAACTACCCGGAACTCGCGTGCTGAACTTGAAGGAGTTCTTGGTCTTTGAGTCCAAGGACTGCAAGTTCGCAAGCGTCAGGGGTATGAACTTGGCTGCTGTTTGGTACGAACGACAGTTTGCCAATCGAGCAGTGCGACTGTTTGGAGGGGGTCATGGACTAACCCAGCAAAGGTCTGGAGTTTTGAGCACATATCTGTCCAGCAATGGTCCGATATCCATGGGGACACAGATAGGATTGGTTGCTTGCCCATGCTCGCACAGCACTCGAGCCACAAGCGGTTTGTTGTCCAGGGCAGCCAGTTTTCCTCAATTTACTCAAAGCGCTGGTTTGCTTTTCTTCTCCCTCGTGTTTTTCGCGGCTGGTTGAAGTTGTCACCCCCCAGAAAAGAGTCAACACGCACTTTAAAAGGCCTGAAAAGCGAACAGAGAAATGGTCCGTGACAAATCGTAGGCGTATGTCAATTTTGGATGGCACCTTAAGCCAATGACAGGCTTGCTTGCATCCATCGGCAGGATCCGTACGCCAAATACCGGGATGTGACGAAGGCCGCGGGCTTTGCGTGGCGGAAAGCAAAGGGTGTGCTAGTACAAGGAGACCGAAAGGAAACCAGCCTTTTTTTGTTTTCTTCGTTTTTTGTTTGTGGGGGGATGCTGATTTTGCAGAGCGTTGGCAAAACGTGTCGTGCAAACCTGCTTCGCTCCGTTGCTCCGTTGCTCCGCTCCGTTCCCCTGTTGTTCCGCAAAGCTGTTTCGCTCCGTTGCTCCGTTGCTCCGCTCCGTTCCCCCGTTGTTCCGCAAAGCTGTTTCGCTCCGTTGCTCCGTTGCTCCGCTCCGTTCCCCCGTTGTTCCGCAAAGCTGTTTCGCTCCGTTGCTCCGTTGCTCCGCTCCGTTCCCCCGTTGCGCCGCAAAGCTGTTTCGCTCCGTTGCTCCGTTGCTCCGCTCCGTTGCTCCGTTGCTCCGTTGCTCCGCTCCGTTCCCCCGTGGTGGCGCAAAGCTGTTTCGCTCCGTTGCTCCGTTGCTCCGCTCCGTTGCTCCGCTCTGTTGCTCCGTTGCTCCGTTGCTCCGTTCCCCCGTGGTGGCGCAAAGCTGTTTCGCTCCGTTGCTCCGTTGCTCCGCTCCGTTCCCCCGTTGTTCCGCAAAGCTGTTTCGCTCCGTTGCTCCGTTGCTCCGCTCCGTTCCCCCGTTGTTCCGCAAAGCTGTTTCGCTCCGTTGCTCCGTTGCTCCGCTCCGTTGCTCCGCTCTGTTGCTCCGTTGCTCTGCTCCGTTCCCCCGTGGTGGCGCAAAGCTCCGTTGCTCCGTTGCTCCGTTGCTCCGTTGCTCCGTTGCTCCGTTGCTCCGTTGCTCCGTTGCTCCGTTGCTCCGTTGCTCCGTTGCTCCGTTGCTCCGCTCCGTTCCCCCGCTGTTCCGCAAAGCTGTTCTGCTCCGTTGCTCCGTTGCTCTGCTCCGTTGGCCCGTTGTTGCGCGGATCTGCCTCGCTCTGTTGCTCCGTTGCTGCGCTGCGTTGCCCCGCTCCGTTGCTCCGTTGCTTCGCTCGATTGGCCGTTTCTCCTAGAGCGAGTTTGGTCGTTTTAAGAGCTGAGTTCCCGATCGCTAACTGACTCCCGAGTACTTCAGATAGCATGAGCAGCCTAAATGTCATGTTTATGAGGGCAAACCTCACTTTAAAGAAAGGTAGGTTGCCTCCTTTGCTTGAAGGCGAAAACCTGATGGCAGCCAAGCTTGCTAAGCAACCGTTTTGAGCGACACGGAGCTAACCGGATTTGCGCGAGAAAGCCGGAAAACCGAGAAAACCAAGAAAACTGGAAAACAGAGAAAACCGAGAAAGCCGTGAAAACAGAGGGAACCTAGAAGACCGAGAAAGCCCAAAGAACCCAGAAAATCGATGTTTGTGCGGTTTCGCGGTGTTCGCGTTTTCACGGTTTTCGCGGTTTTCGCGGTTTTCGCGGTTTTCGCGTTTTGGCGGTTTTGGGGGCTTTCGCGGTGTTCGCGTTTTCGTGGTTTTCGCAGGTGTTCGCTGCGGTTGTGTTGTTAATAATATGTTTCAATCACTTGTGTTTTGAGCCCCAGCAGTCTCAGAGATAGCATAGATAGATCGATAGGTACATAGGGCAAGATAGGATAGGACACGGTAAGCTAGGCCAACGTGGGATAAGACAGGATAAGATGGGATCAGACATGATAAGATAGGATACGACGGGAAAATACAGGATAAGATAGGCTCAGATAAGATAAGGCAGGACAATTTGTGATAAGATCAGATAAGGCAGCTAGGATAGATAAGGTAGACAGCATATACAAATATGTGATAGATATGATAGACAAGGTAGATAAGCCATGTAAGGTAGATCAGGTAGATAAGACAGGACAAATAGATAAGATAGACGCGATGAGATAAAGAGGACAAGCAGGAAAGATAGGGTAGATATGGTAGTTAGGAGAAAATCAGATAGATAGGGTAGATAGATGATAGATAAACAGATAGACACATAGGATAAGATAGGCTACGGTCGGATAAGATAGGATAAGGCACGGCAAGATAGGCTAACATGGGGTAAGGTAGGACAAGATGGGATAAGGCAGAGTAAGATAGCATACGGTAATATAAGATAGGTTAAGGTAGGCCAAGACAGGATAATGTAAAGGTTGGTAAGGTAGACAAGGTAGAGAAGATAAATAGGATAGACATGATAGACAAGATAGATCAGGCAGGTAAGAGATAAGATAGATCAGATAGGTACATGCGATGAGATAGATAGGAAAGATGGGACATACAGGGGAGACAGGATAGATAGGTAGATAGATTGATAGATACATAGGAAAAGATTGGGTAAGATAAGGTAAGATATGTCAAGATAGGGTAAGGCAGGATAAGGTAGGATAATATGGAGTAAGATAGGATGCGAGGGCTGCGATGGGATAAGATAGGACAAAGCAGGAAAGATAACTTAAGATAGGGTAAGACAGGTAACATATGAGAAGACAAGACAAGGTAGGTAATGTCGATAAGGTAGATATGATATGATAGATAAGAGCGATAAGACTTACATATACGATGAGATAGATAGGAACGATAGGATAGATAGGATAGCTTGGTAGGCTGGTAGATTGATAGATAGGCACATAGGATGAGATAGGTTAAGATAGGGACATGCAGAATAAGACATGATAAGACAGGATAACATGGGATAAGATAGAATAAGAGAGGAGAAGACGGGGTAAGATAGGATAATATAGGATTATTTTGGGTAAGGTAGGATGAGATAGGATAAGGTCGGGTAAGATAGGGTAAGATAGGATAAGATGGGGCAAGACAGGATTGACTGATACATAGATGTATAGATAGATGTATTATAGATAGATAATTCGATTTATACAAAGGATACGATAGGCTAAGATAGGATAAGACACGGCAAGATAGGCCAACATGGGATATATAGGACAAGATAGGATACTACAGGATAATATAGGATAAGATAGGACAATACAGGATACGATAGGAAAGACAGGATAAGACAGGATAATGTATAATAAGATAAGATTTGGTAGGTAAGGTAGATAAGGTAGGTAGTATAGACATGATCGACATGAGAGACAAGGCAGATAAGACACAACAGATAGACCAGATAGGTAATATGGACAACATAGATAGGCTTGATACGACAAGACAAAAAGGACAGACAGGAAAGATAGGACAGATATGATATCTCGATAGATAGCTATGTAGATAGATAGATAGACACATGGAAGAAGATAGGATACGATAGGAGAAGATGGGAGAAGGTAGGATAAGACAGGATTGGACAGCATACGGCAGGATATGGTAGGATAATCGCAACATCGGAACGGCGCAACGGCGCGGCAGCGCAACAGCGCAGTGGTGCAACAGCAGAACGTCGCGGCAGCGCAACGGCAGAGCGCAGCAGTGCAGCGGCGCAACAGCGCAACGGCGTAACAGCGCAATGGCGCAAATGCGCCAAGGCGCGACAGCGTAACAGCGCAATGGCGCAACAAAACGGTGCAACGGCGCAGCGGCGCAGCGGTGCAGCGGCGCAGCCGCGCAACGGCGTAACAGCGCAGCGGTGCAAACGCGCAACGGCGCAACAGCGCAGCGGCGCAACAGCGCAGCGGCGCAACGGCGCAGCGGCGCAACGGCGCAGCGGCGCAACGGCGCAGCGGCGCAACAGCGCAACGGCGCAGCGGCGCAGCGTTGCAGCGGCGCAAGGGCGCAGCGGCGCAAGGGCGCAGCAGCGCAACGGCGCAGCAGCGCGACGGCGCAAGAGCGCAACCGCGAACGGCGCAGCGGCGCGACGGCGCAGCGGCTCAGCGGCGCAACGGCGCAGCGGTGCAGCGACGCAACGGCGCAACAGCGGAACGGCGCAGCAGCTCAACGGCGCAGCGGCGCACGTCAACGGAGGCGGCTTCAGCGGCGCAACAGCGCAGCGGTGCAGCAGAAAAGCAGCGCAGCAGCGCAACAGCAGAGCGGCGCAAAGTCATCAGCGCAGCAGCGAGCAGCGCAGCAGCGCAACAGCGCAAAGCAGTTTAGCGACACAGATCGCCAACACGCTCTGATTTTGAGACAACTAAAAAAGGCCCTACAAGCTACCGCACCTTATAATGATAATTGTATGGTTGGTTGCGATTGGTTCACTTGCAACATGGAATCATCGTCCAAGCAGGTTTGAGGTTTTGCTTGACAGTTCTGCCGCTGCAATTTCCGTGCTTTGCAAGGCGGATACATAGATAGATCGAGAGAGAGAGAGAGATAGAGAGAGAGAGAGAGAGCCATAGGTGCCCTTTTTTGGTTGTTTTGGTAGAACAATAGATGACCTGCTGACAGACAGGGCCATCTATTTCCCAAAAACAACACCAATGGAGAGAGCCATATTCAACAAAAATTGGTTTTGTTTGGACTGTGATTCATCCGAGTGGAAAGACTCTGAGAGGCTGCAAGACTCCTGAAAGCTCTGGCAGCCGAATTTCAGCGAGCAAATGAGAACTGTATGTCCATGTCCTCGAATAAAATCGCTTACAAGGTTTTCAAGCACCGGCCGTGTGCCTTGCCCAGATCTTCCCGTGGAACCACCTGGAACAGGAGGCGCTGGAAAGGAAGACCTTCCGCAGTGCCGGGCTTAATCTCAGTTGCTAGGGGTCCACGAAATTGATAAATTGACAGGGTTACGAAACACGTCTTTTGGGGTGTTTACATTTGAACCATCATTTAGAGAGTAATTTTGAAACGCTTTGATGGACCCAGTGAGCGCTAAACTATTAAGTTATTGCCTACGTGCTTCTTCGCAGGTGAACACTGCAACCCGTGTTTCCCTTTGCAGTGTCAGCCCTTGCTCGTCGCACCCGCGCCGCGGCCACCCAGATCCCTGGAAGATGGTGATGAAGCAGGCAAGGGGGCATACAGCATGATGCTCTGTCAAAGGCTGATTGTATGCGTCCATATGCGAGCCCAGGGCAAATTTGGCCCCGGCTGCATTCTCAGCATGACGCCATAAACAGTTGACTTAACCACCAAAGTGAGAGTTCATATGTGAGGCCATGCATTCAGTCTTTGACCCAGTGAACTGGCCCCTGAAGTAATCCATACATGACATTATACATACATATATGTGTAGATATGTGCACACCCACTCTCGCAGTACTTAAGCGAACCTGGCAGAAGAGTTCGCGAAAGGGAGCTCTCAGGCTCATATGGGAGGGAGGGTATATGAATGTAGACATACAAAAATAATAAACACCCATACATGCATGCGTTTCTCTCCTGCTTATCTCCTCATAGAATATGCACGGATGCTTTTTGGCTTCCCGCAAAAGCAACCTCTAAACAGGCTGACCCAGGGTCATCCCGTCGATCCATAGAACAAAAGTTTGGACACAACATGAGCCAAGAAGCAACACATGCCCCCCCTCCCGTTTAACTGTCCGACTCCCCCAAAGAAACACATGCTTCTCCATCCCCCAGAAAGAATAGTATTCTACCCTGCCCGCCCCTCCGAACAAAACAAACTAGCACATGAAAATATGGTTGGATTTCCCCCTCTCCCTGCCCAAAGAAAACAGTCACCAGAACGAACAAAAACCGATGCCTGATGCACTATAAATTATAAGACGTGGTGTCGATCGGAACCGTCGCTTCGCCAGGACCTGCGCGGGGGGTTCCACGGGAACAAGTACGCGTGGACCTTCCAGGCGCTTGACTTTGGGACCTGATTCCGGCGGGGGAGTTGATCAATTCACCTGACAAGGTGGGGTTAGTTTCCCTCAGGCAATGAGGCGTCCTTAGGATGCGACTTTTTGCCTTCGTAGGGCAAACACAATAAATAGAGTCAAATGAGACCAAGTGAGGCCTGAATGGTGCGAGAGGGGGCTTTGGGGGGCTGCTTCTTATCTTTTTGTTCTGGATGTTGGACATCGTTTGAGAGTTGTTCAATTGTGCCAGTGAGGGTGCCCACCAATTCCCTGTTGCGTTGTACGGCACTGTTGAGTCATGACAGGGTTGTCCTTGTTGGACTATATTGTTGAAACAAATGTCTGGATTCCCCCCCGTAAGAGTGTTATCGGATTATTTGTTTTATGATGAACCTGCTCCATAAACGTGCTTGTCAAAAGGGTCACCCTAAACCATGAGACAAGGCACCCTTGACACTCGACAAGCGACTTGAGCTAACTGATTCGATCGACCCAAAGCATTGTCCACTTGCCAACTTTAATCGAACACACGGAAGTCCTTAAAGCTCGCCGGCCGGTTTCTGAACATAACAGAATTGATCATTTTTAGCAAGGGTGACCGGGGTGCCTATGATTGGCGACCTTGTATGAGTTTACTTTGGGACCCTGAGACTGAGACCCGACTGGCGCCTTGCGTACTTGGCTCCTTGCAGGTGCACAATTATGACAAGGTGATGCACTACGTGGCATCCGAAGCTCGGCAACGAACAACTCCGGGCTCATTTGACCAAAAGACACGGGCGACCCTTCTTGCGCCGCCTTTCAAGGAGGCTTGTCGGTGCTGATGTTTGATCTTGGGTCGGTGTTTGACACAGGGAAACAAACACGTGTTTCCGCGCAGTTCCCAGGACGGCGAGACGCACCACGGCTGCACTAACGCAACGCTTGGCTGTTCTTTGCAAGGGTTTGATTTGCTTGGATTAAATGTAATGACACTAAATATTTAATGTATATATATATATATATGTATCAGCATATATATTCAGATTGAGAAATAAGAACATCACACATACGTTGTCTGGTGTCCCTGTGTCTGCCTCTTCAGCTATTGCTCTGAACCAAGTTTCGGAGAGTTTCCTTTTTGTCGTGATGACCTTAGAGATGCGTTCATTGAAACCCAAAAGGCGAATGGGCACCCTCAAACAAATGGTTTACCACGATATACCCATATATATATACCCATACGAGGGGATCCTACAAAATGGATGGTTGTCCTTTTAGCCAGGCTTTATAGGGATGGTGAGTATCTTCATAGGGCTTTTAGCTGCATTCTTTCGGACCCATGACTGGAGCACACTCGTGTAGCAGGTTGAAGTGTTCTGTAGCTGGGCTCAGAGCTATGGCACTTGTTCTGTGCTTGGTGACAGTGGCACCCTTTATCCCTTTGTTTCCCACCGCGACCTGGGAACCGGGCTTCTGTGCCTGGTTAGTAAAACCACAAAGTGAGCTATCAACCACGCTGGCTGCTTGTTGATAAACAGTCCTTTCTGATGTCTGCTGCATTTTATTCACACCCATGATGTTGAAGTTGATCATTTACGCCATGGTCCAAACACTTGAGGTGACTGGGGCCGGTCATCAACCCTTCAATCAGGACTACGGCCACCAATAGAAGGATTCCTAGTCAGGGAGCGATGACCATATTTGCATTTCAGGACTTTAAGCATGGCAAACATGGGCATGTGGGAGAAGTGGAGCCTGGTTTTGGCTGGTTTGAAGGGCGGAAGCCAGTGCCCTGGGTTTATAACCACAGTCACTGACTACTTGCTTGACCTCCTTGAGTTCTCGGCTTTGTCTTGCCCTGCGTCCTTTGGTGTTTGCGACAGATTCCGTAATTAATTCCAGCTAATGAATGCCCTTTCAAGCGAAGAAGTAGTCATGGGAATCAGCCACTTTGATATCACAAGGGTAATTTTCCCACAACCATGAAGAGCACAGGGCAATGCATGTAAGTTTCTCTACGAAGGATGCCGTTCATGAGCTTTTCCAGGCATTTCAAGTACAGCATCCTGTCGGAGGTTGGAGAACTGAAGCCGTGGGCTCAGTGTGCGATGAGTCCAGCCGTAATAGGGGGCTTTGGTTGGGTCGTCAAAAAGAGGGCCGGATTTCGATGCCATTTGGGTTGACCTCACCTGTGGGCAGCACATGTGCCCATGTGCCGGCTCCTTTCTGCAGGGGTTGAGCCCATTTATTTTGTCAACGGATGGGATGGGAAAACTATGGGTGAGACACGGTACCGGGTGAACTTCATCCAGTTCGGTTTGGGATGCAATCCAAGGGCACGGCTTGAACTCTGTGGGATGAAGGATGCTCAACCCGGGCAGCGGTAGTCCTTGAGCAATTGCCCATGGCCTCTCCAGAGCCTTTCTGTCTTCCTCTGGACGGAGTAGTTCCCCACCATGCATAGGGGTTTCTGACCATCCTGGCCACTTTTCTGAGACGCGGCCATGACTCCAAGTTGGTCGCTGGCAAAACTACGGGTGAGGGCCACTTTACCACAGCCTGGAGCTGAACATGCCAACCACAAGCCGGGGGGTGGGGGTTGCCGAGTTCCACATTTTCTTGGGCGGTCATTGCACCCCCGGCCCAACCCAAACCCGGCTGAATTCATTGGGGTCATCGTGAAGGCCTGGAAAAACCTTGACAACTCCATGGCTGAAATGTGTTTCGCAGGAGTTTTCAGCGGATCCTGGCATCCTTCGCTCAATGATATGGTTATCCACGCACCCAACGGGTTGGATGCCGCTTTCCTCCCGAAGCTCCCTCAGCTGCTGCCTATTTAGTGCTTTTTTACTATTTCAATATGTTTTCATTCCGGAGTGGATCAAACGGATTCCGCATCCAAACCGCATCCGGCTTTTCATGAAGGTACCTGAGGGTTGAGGGTTCGGTTTCCGCTAGGGTCCAAGCCGAACTCGAGCGGTGCCTCAGGATGAAGTCTGGCAAGTTCAAGCGCACGCCTCGGCATCGTTTCGGGCTACTGACGGGCTACACCCTGCAGTTGATTACAAGATGTCTATGGTTTCATCTTATTCTGGGTGGTGTTGTCCACAGCATGTCCCGTTTTTGGAAGGATTGCAATGCACTTTGGCCATTTGACGGAGTCTTTTCTTGAATAGTACAACATTTGTGTGGGGAACAACAGAAGTAGAGACATTGACTGCGGCCTCATGCAGTGACTTTGTAAGAAACCCAGCAGGGATGAGAAGGGGGGTTGGGACATATGGTGATCAGGTTGCGGAGCCATGGTGAAGCTTCCGAGGTTCAAGCTTGAGTTCGTCCACACCACCGGGACCGCCTTTGCGGTTTGGGAGTCGCTTGGCAAGGCAAAAGTGGGGACAACTCCCCTGCAAATGCCCGCTACAGATGTATGTTTCTGGGTTTCATGCTAGTCTGGAGTCTGGAGGGCAAGCGGACCCAAAAGGTCCTCAGAAAACCTTGACGCTTGGTGAGGCAAGTGGCTTGAACATGTCAAACCGCTGAATCGCCCCGCTGAAGAGCCGGAGATGAGCGTTGACGGGGGCCATTCCCCGCTTTGTCGCTGATGTTGGGCTTAGCATTACCCAAAAGCTTTCACCTGTTCTGGGGGTGATCCTCCTTTTTGTCAGGCGAGTCCTTCGGACGTATCTGACTGATGGACATCATGCAGGTCCTTTGAGCACCTTTGACGTCACCCATGTGTAACCGTATTCTAGATGGTCTCCGGGTTGTCTAAATGGCTAGCAACCCTACCCGAAGGGTGCCTTGAAGGTACCAACCGACCTCTTCTCCCCCCCCCTCCCCCGCCCCACCAACACCATATAAAAAAGTCGGGACCTCTAGCCGCTTGATTTCTGGGGAGCACCGACCCGAGGCAAGAGTCCAATCCGTTTGATCCAAGCAGCAAGTGTGCGGATCTGGAGAAGCAGCAGCCTGACTTTGAGCGCGCCTGCCTCAGATGGAGTGCTCGCTTGGACTAGGGAAATGGAACTGGTGTCAATCATGCTGTAGAAACACAGAAGGGACTAGGGAAGGGTGTGCATGATGGTGGGAGCTGCCAGGACTTGAGACACTTGAGAGTGATTGCCATGGAAAAAGCAACCCCCCTCGCTACCCAGTCCCCGCCTCGATTTGAGTGAGAGGAACACCAAGGTTCGAAGCTCATCAAGGGCTTCAAGAAGGACAGGCTGGCGAGCGTTGCTGGCCCTTGAAATCGCTAGAGGTTCGGTCAAATTGGCGAGTCCATGGTGAACCTGGGACACGGGGCTCAAACTGGAAATTGCCCACAAGAACTAGGGGGACGCACCACCAGTGTTTCCCCCGACGGAAATCGCCAATTTTGGCCGAAGTCCCCCGATCCTAATTTCAGGTCCAGGAAGGGGGAACACCCAGGACTGCCCCGAGTGCGTGATCCCAGATGACTGGTCCGACTTCCAGGGCCTCTACCGCATCTGCAACGTGAAGAAGCGCCTTGGCGATGGCGCCAGAAATTGGTGCGGGTGTCAGTCTTTTTGCTTTCCGCGGATTCGGGTAGACCATGGTAGACCATAAAGAAGACTGGCTTGGGATTGTGACTCGGGGTTCCCCAATGGAGATGTTTGAAACGGAGATATAGATGGAACCCTGACAATCCCTCCTTTGGGAACTCCCCAAACACACCACGCACACCCTCCAAAGTTGCTTTGGAATGAAAAGCAAATCACCAAAATCCGAGGAAGGGCTACTGCCGGGGCTTCTCAGAGTGCCCCTTCGATGCAGCGGCAGGCCCGCTGGAGCCAGGTGTTCCGAATGCCGAACATGAAACCGGGGACCGGGGAACCGGCGTTTGTTTCCCAATGCACACCTGCCATTGGCTGAAGGGTTCCTCCCCGACTGAATGAACTATCTTTACTAGTTAGCATGTCTCTCTGACCAATCAATGGCCACTTCCCTTGAAGTTTAGGGGCCCTCATCCCTTTGCAGGACACACACACACACAAACACATCTACATTCAATTTTCTGGGCGGACAACCACTCGCGCTAGGATCTATTTGTCAGTTCCTTTTCCAGTGGCAACTGGCAAATTGTTGTTTTTTTCATGAATTTGTTTTGGCGAACCCGCGCTTCAAAGGGAAGCCCACACGTTTACTGGCCGGACGTGCCCCTGAGTAGTTTTTCCTGGTATGCCCACAGGCAATGCCTGTGTCCTTTCCTATGCCCAAGCTGTAATTGGACCTTTGTGGTATGCAGGGCCAGGGTTTGGCCATCTGTTTACACCATGGTTTGATCACGCATTTTAACATCGACGTTTTAGTTTCCTTATATGTGCAAAATGCCCCCCTCCCCCCCCTCCCCCTTGAAAGTGGTTTCCCTTTAGTTTCCCTTTGGGGCAACCCAAAAAGAGTACCTTAAAGCATGTTGGCGGACCTCTGCAAACTAACATAGAACCCCGAAACCATACATTTTTCGAGAAATCTCCTTTGGGACACCCCCTTTTTGGGGTTCCTTCAGAACATTTGAAGGGGCGTAAACGACTCTTAGACTCTTGGGCCCTGAACATTTCCGATTGTTGTAACGCTTGATGTTGTTGCGGAAGCCAGCGTGAAGATAGGCAAGTAGGCGCCAATCACCCTTTGGGAAGCTGGTCCAAGGGTTCATATCACGCCTGATCCCTTCGTCCGAGCCTAAAATTCGAGGGTACTGAAGCAGTTGTGCACACATCTCAGCTTTGATCGCGGCTCTGCCCCGCAAACTAAGAAGTTTGATGCTCAGAAAGCTACAAAGCCATATAAATAGCAAAAATCACCCCCGCATCCCTGAGCTGTTTTCAAGCGGAGCAAGCAAAACCATAATATGGGTCTGTCTCAAAAAAGAAAGAACCCTTTTTGGATGGTTTAACAAAGGGAAGCCGCCTTGAGAGTAACCACGAGGCATTGGTCCAATTTGAGAAGCGCTGCGCAATGCAACTCGATAGGCGGTGGACCGAGCCAGAAGGAGAGCGGTAGCCCCACCGCCTTCCTGAAGCGGGGGCCCCCGGTTGCCCGTTGGGGTATGGTCAAACAATTCACCCTCAGAACTAGGGGTTAGGCCTACTATGAAGAATCAGAAATTGTGTTTGCTGTACTCCAGAAAAAGGCCAAGAGAAGGATTGATGCATATTATTAACAGAACGTCCAGAATTGAATTGACCCTGGTTGATGAATATGGCAGAACAAATCCGTTTTGGAGGAATGGATTCATGGTTGGAGGAATCAATCCATGCTTGGAGGGACTACATCAGTTTTGGGGGAATCCAGTCATTTCTGGAGGTGGAGTCTCCAAAATGGGCAGGACCCATCTTTGGGTTCCATGTGAAATTGCGGGGAGTACTTGAAGGGGTCGGGATATTGGGGAACTCGCTAAAATCATAGCTTGAACCCCATCAAAACGGTTGGTGGGCGATCCCCATACAAACGATGTCCACATGGTTTCCTGCAAGAACACCCGATGGGACATATGGGCTGTTCTAAACCGAGGGTTGCCAATCTGAGTTCCCATCTCTAGACAAGATCCTTTGGTAACCTTTGGATTCGTGACTCCAGTGACAAGAAGGGAATGCTCCCCCAACCTTTAGAATGTCATGGAACTTGTTTCGGGGACGGAGACATCCATTTCGGCTGAAGTGATGATGTTTGCTTCCTAAGCACCCCTCTTTGTGAGCAACGAAAAACCGCGCGAACAAAGTGTCGACCAAAATTGCCGGTCAAAGGGTCAATGGGTCAAGTTTCTCCAACAGGCATGCTGTTCTCAGCCGAAGGCGAATCCACCTCTGACCTCTGGGTCCATGTTGGGTCCAGTTTGGTCATGGCAAGCCCCAAGGTATGCTGTCGGTATCACTGGTGCGGACACCATGCGAATGCGGGCGCCTCAGATGTGCGAGCAGGTTCATAGGAAGCTATGATTGTCTTTTCAGGGCTTGTTAAGAGGGCTGTCGAGCATAGTTTAACTTTTTGGGGCCGAGAAGTCGCCAAACTTTCTGGTTCTAAGTGACGGGTGGACAAGGCTGTTTCGAAAAGCAACAGTGCCCCCTGAAATTCTGGGTCTGCTAAAGTGACATCCAAATTTGCCCTTTTGATTGGTTTTAGGGAAATCACCCCCCCCCCCCAAACACAATTTTGAGAATCCCGCAAAATGTTCGCTTTTTGGGGCCTAGACATATCTCGAACCCTCTTGTTCGCTCGACCTCAGCATGAAGACTCTAAACCAGGGTTGGGCCAACCACCTGTTTCAGCATGTTCATACCATTGTTAAAACTACCTGCTGTCAGTGTCCCTGCAAGGGAGATCAGGATTTGCTTTGATTCTTTTTAATCACACGTTGCCCAAAGAACGCCAATGTGCGGAGGAAGATCCTTTTGTGGACCAGCCCACTTTTCTTTGCCTCCACGTACATCCCGGTTTCCCCGTTGCCTACCTCCGTTGCTGGAAGGAACGGCATAGTTTCAGCTCGCAACGATGCTGGGAACGGAAATCTCAAACTGCTTAGATCTCGGGGATCGCCAGATGGCTGGAAACCCTTTTTCTAGTCGACAGAGAAGGTAAAATCAGGGCGATCCACATGGCTGGCTCCTGAATCTGCATGCGTGTGAACCCTGAAAGCCCCCCCCCCAAGCCCGTCAACTCAAAGGGTAGGGATTCTGGGCTAACCTCAGGTACAAGGATGGCATGCCCTACGCCACGGAGACCAAACTCTTCGTGGCCCGACCTGGTTGACCCTTGCCGATGCCCGTCGTCCAGTCGTCCACGGCCATCATCATGGGCCTAGGCAGACCCAAAATCTGGTCTGTTTTTTGCTCGCTTTGGATGCACCAGGGGTTCAAGGCCTGCTGATTTAGACGGGGGGGGCTGACTTGCTGTGCTCTTGGGAGTGGGGGTTGTCAACTGTCTCTCTTGTTGGTGGGTTTGGGCCTGTTTGACAAACCCTTTCGCAGTAAAAGTCAACCAATATCTGCCAGGCTTGGCATGAGAAGTATGCCGACTACTGGAAGAGCCGTGCCAAAGCCCGAAAGGCGCGCCGGAAGTGAGCAACTTTCTGGTCCAGTGAGTGCTGTGAGCAACTCTCTTAGTGAGCACCCCAAAGCATTTGGCCAGTTTAGTGGATGATCTGGCTTCATGAGGTTATAGCAAGGCTTATGTAAGCCGTTATAACCATGTGGTTTTTCGTTCAGGAGGCCGAGCAGCTGAAGAGCGTGATGATCGCCGCGGGCTTGGTTGAACCTGTATCAACTTAGAGCAGGAGGACTTCGAGCCCTTTTAACCCCTCAAAAACCCAAGGGACCCTGGCTGGTGCTTGGAAACAGCGCCAACTGGCTCATTGGGTCGCGGGTTTGTGCCCCCCTGCTTTTTGGACAACACTTGGGACTTTTGGACATGAGGCAGAGCATTAGTTGTGGGCGGTTCTGGTTCTTATCTGCATATTCGTTGCTCATTTGCTTAGTCCCTTTGGGTCTTCGATGAACCCCGCGCCGTTTCGCTGGCGTCTTCAGGCTCAGCAGTGCAACGGCACTCGCTTGCCCTGCCGCGGCGAAGACGACAAGCCCTGCGAGCTCGCAGGGGGCTCGAAGCGGAGAGTGCGACGCATTTGAGGAACGTTTGCTTGGCCGTGGCTGTGCCTTTTTCTCCGATTTGCGAGCAGCTGAGAAGTCAGGCGGGCGGAGATTGCTACAACGTCTTCCACGGCTGCGGCGGAACTTATACGCAATGCCAGGCTCGGGGAGTCTTGTTGACTAAGATTTCCTTGATACCAAGGTAATCCCCCTAAAAACACTGTGATTGAAAGGGATCTCTCATGGGTGGGAGGGTAAAGCAGGCAAGCCTGATCAATCAACACCAGCCCCGAGGGTCTGCGCTGCCCTCAAGCCACTGCCCTGCCCCCCCCCAACAAAAAAAAGCATTAATTAACAACAACAATAAAAGCATAACTCACATTAGCATAGACCCCAGATAGAGACAAATACGCCGATGATTGCACACCAGCACCTCTATCGGCACCCCAGAAGAGCACCCCAAACAGCACCCGGCCGTCAATCTTGCAAAATGCGCCCACACCGTCACCAGCACCCCCAACAGCACCCCCAACAGCACCCCAAATAGCATCCCAAAACAGCACCAGCACTTCAACTGCATGCCCCGTTGCACCCTGCCGTAATCTCGCAAAAATGCGCCCACACCATCACCCCGAACAGCACCACAAACAGCACCCCAAACACCTACACCAGCACCCCAATCTGCACGTCCCCTGGCACCAGTCCGTCAATCTCGCAAATCACTTTCCCCCCTTTATTAGAAGTTGGCACCCCTTTAGCTTTCAGCTATCTGAGGAATTAGAAGTTGAAACCCCTATACAGTAGCTTTCAGTTATTTGGGGAGAAAGAAAAGGTGTGCAACTGCGATTTTGGTAATTATTGGTCAAATTAAGGGAGGCCCGGAAAATATGGTTTTCCTTGGAATCAACCTGAAAAGGGTGCCAACTCAAAAACAAAAGAAGTACCCTTTTAGCCGCGAGAGGCAGCAGTGTTTTTGGTTGTGGAACCTCGGATTTTCGGGCTCCGCTCGACAGGTCACCAAGATCTCCAAGTCCGTCTCGGCCTGCAAAAACGGGCCTCAATGTTACCCCCACTGCAGCGGAAGGCTATTGGATGGGGACAGGCGCGGTGGAACGTGGAAAAGGGTGGAACCACGGAAAACTCAACAGGGCCCTTTAAGCCTTTGATTGGTGTGGTAACGTCTCCCTGGCCTCAGCGCGAATCAGGGCTTGGTTCTCTTCTGTGGTACCGGGAAAATTGTTCCGCCAAATCGTTCCCCCAACTCCCTCGCTTACATAAAAGTGAAAGGGCAAGGCTGTTGATTCCATGGTATCACAGAAGCACCTGTGCGGCTGTTTGCACGAAAAAATGCTTGGGGCGTGTGGTGGGAGCAAGGGCATATGGAGCATGGTTTGAATCAGTGTGGGCCTGCAAAATAGAAACTTCGTGGTCACTCTGCAGACTAGTCAGACTGAAACCCTAAAGACCCAATGACCTGAAAGAAGTCGGTTGCAACACAAATAGACCAACATGTGCAGCATGGGCAGGGTGACACCAACTTGGTCCCTTCCCAGGTGCGAAGATCACGCTCCCATGGACTGTCAAGGTGCCTCTTGGGTGCTGCCTTGCTGGGTGCTGAATAGCCAATGATTTGTCAAGTGTTCCAAATTGGAAACCCGAAGGGGACAGGTGGATTTGCTTGTTACTTTTCTTTGCCCCTGAGTAACAGCCAGCCTTCAAGTCGGGTCCGAAAAGGGCTCCATACTTTGAACAGCTCCATTCCGAGCCGACCACATGTCGCCTGTGCACAGGTGGCTACGTGATCCAGTGGAAGGGTCGGACAGCGAAGAAAATCGGCACCGCGGTAGGCGGCTTGCAACCGCAGCTGAGTGCGCGCACCGCTGGTGATCTGGAAGGGGAGTGTTCAGTGCGGTTTATTCCCAACAAATGATTCGTTAGAAAAACGGAACACCCTCAACTTGGCCTGAGTCTGTGGTTGGCATCATTGGTAGGTCCCGCTCCCCTCCTGCAGGCTATGGGGGTTCTAGTAGCGGCTTGTGGAAGGGAGCGAGGGCTGCCTGACATGTTCTCTGAAATATACAGATTGCTTGCGAAACCTTTGGCAGCGTCAGGGACCCAACCCCCCCCCCTTAAAGCCCCCCAACCATCAATTCTTATTCCCACCTATATGGAGTCTTGTTAAGCCCCTACTGAAGTGTTCAGGAGGGGAGGGGGGTCTGGGTCCCTGAACATGGCAGATTGCAGGCAAAAGATGTGAGATAAATGCACAAGATCCTCGCAAGTGCAGAGAGAAGCAGGACTTGAAGTTCTCAGTTTTCTCACTGACTGAACAAAAAAGAAGGACCGCGCCCCGACCAAAATCCCGCTTTTTCCCCAGGATGATATCGGCTGCGTTGCCATCTTGACGGAGGATGAGGAAGAGACATACTTCAAGTAGTTGCCCAGACCTCCAGTTGCTTTCCCTTCACTTCAAACTCAGCAAACAAAAACGTGCCCTTTTTCCCATTGTCACGGGGTCTGGGCAGTTGCCCGAGAGTGAAAAGCGTGTCCGCGCCATTCTCCTTGAGCGAGATGGGCTACACGTGTTCTTATTGCCGAGCCTGAAAGCAGCCAATGAGTCGCCGTAGCCAGATTTTCTGTTTTGAGCCCGCAACCTCATTTTGGACCCAACTGTTGCCTCGTGTTTGTTTTTTCCTCTAGAGGTCCACAATTGAACAGGTTGGGGGGTCTCACAAACAGAACTTGCTCACAAGCGCCTTGCCGCTGCCAAAGTTGCCTCTCTGTGAGTCGCCCACAAGCGGCTGTGGGAGTCGATAGAAAGCTCCGCCTTCGAGCTGAATGGACAGAAAACCGGAGCGTCCAAAATGGTGCCGCAGGACACCGGAAACAACTTCCCTCCCAAACCCGGCCAGGACCCGTCAAGGTCCATGTGAAGTTGAAAGGGTGATGTCCGGAGGAAGGCATTCCACAACCCTAAGCTCCAAGAAAGTGCTTCGACGCCTGATCCCTTAGTGGGCCTTGTAGGAGAATCTGGAGCAGCTGAAGCTCCTCGACGCCAAGGAAGAGGCGCCATAGTGCTTAGATTTGGCAGTGATCGCTGGTTAGGCCCAATTACAAGGGTTTAGGAGGGTGAACTGGGGGGCATCATGGGGGTTGACCCCAGATTCAGAAACCTTACCCCAAAAGTAATCCCGACCCGCCTCTTAAGTGGGACACCTGTGCTTGTCTCAACCAGGGATTGTATTTGCCCTGGATAAACAGACTGATCCGGCCCGGCGATGGGTACATGACCTTTTGAACAACTCAACATCCGGACTGCTAACATCACCCCTCAACCTCTGCTTTTTGGACTTGAGATTTGGACAAAGTTTTGGACACAAAAAACACAGGACATCGGTGCGTGTGTTTGGTCTAACTCCAATTCGGCAGCTCTTCGGTCGGCCTTTAACCTTTCAACCCTTTGGAAAAGGACTGTTTCCACCCTTGCAGGGGGTCAAAGACCACCCCAGTTAAAGGGGGCTGCCGCATGCTGAGAGACCCCTTTGCGGAAGATGATTATCCATATATGTATATGGATATATACACGTATAGACCGTATAGATACAATATAAATATATACATAGTGATGCCCTTAGCTTCGTTTTGCCAAAGTCTCATGGCAGACACAACATGTTGGCGTCATTTTCACCCCGCTTCTGTATTGGGGGTCGGACCTCAACAGGGTCGGGGCTGCCCATTTTGGTACACCGACTGGCTTTGATTGGTGACTACAAGCTGCGGCTCACCGATTTGATGGAAAGTTTCCATTCTGAAGGTGCTCAAACGGAGAGGGGTCCCTTATTTCAAGTCTTGAACTTGTACCAATCTGCCCAAAAGGATGTTGAGGCAACTCCTGCTACATCATGCAAGCTGCGGTTTGTTGCAGGCAAGTTGTAAAGGGGCTTTGCTGGGAGGCAGGGGAGGGCTGGACACATATTTCAGCCTTGCATAATAATGGCGTGTTTCAGTTTGTTTCAAAGGGACACCTCAAGGAAATCTGCCCTCCCACCAACCAGGGTGGACCCCTTCTGCAAGACTGCATTCCTTTTGTCTTAAGACGCCGAAATGGATGGTATTGATTTGGTTTCCTGTTGCAGCCCCAAAAGGCCCGCTTCGGTCTGGAGTTGCCCCGGATGTTTTTTTTTGCAGGCCTTGAAGCGAAAAGAGGACACCCTCAACAAGGCAGGGAAATTCGGAAGCACCTGGAGTTGCATGGCCTCTTTTTAATTAGAGTCATAGTCATAGTCAAATGGGGGTTTGACCTCATTGTTCAGGGGTCATGGAGACTCCAGGCAGCATCTCACCAACTAACATGGACCCTCACTGCAGATCATGCTTGTCAATGGACCTTCTGGTAAGTTCCATGTTGGCAAGAAGGGTGAGCAGAAACACGCGTAAAGGCAGCTTTACGGCTTTGTGTGTTCATACCTGGTTTTGATCACGACTCGGGCGAGCCCGACCTGCAGCCAAGTTCCTAAACTCCAGGACTCATGTGCTTTCCGTGTTGTTTGTCGGTCCTCTTCAGTGTGGATCATGAAGACGATTACCACATATGAGGCGAGCCAATATGGTACAAGCCGGGATCCAACAGCCTAAAATAAGACTCTTCAACCAAAGGCCCTCAAAGTAAAGAACGCACCAATCCCTCATCCTGAACCCTAGAGCCCTAAACCCAAAGACCCCCCTTAGATCCAAAAGCCCAAAGCCACACACACACACACACCAACCAACCAACCAACCATAAGCCCCAAGCCCTACAACCTTCACGCCAAAATCACACAAACCCCCAAACCCTAGGTCCTACCTAAACCACAAGGACAAGGTGCAAGCCGCCAAGGAACAGAAAACATTTATACCTCAAACCCTCTCAATCAAAAAAGCAATCAAAAGACCCCAAACCCGACCTGCCGCGATGACGGGGGCCGACCGCGTTCTCTGTCAGGTAACTTAAACTATGTAGTTTCTTATTGAGCCAAAGGTCAAGGTGACTTGTTGCCCCGCTTGCTCCAGTGATTCTTATTCAAGCCTTTTGTGCGTGAAT
Organism: Effrenium voratum; assembly: GCA_963377175.1. NCBI lineage: Eukaryota > Dinophyceae > Suessiales > Symbiodiniaceae > Effrenium > Effrenium voratum. The sequence goes on along the minus strand of CAUJNA010003788.1, from coordinate 322,041 downwards.
TGCTGGGTGTAGAGGTTCGGAATACAATTGTTTTTTCACACACGATACGCGTATACAAGTGGTTGAAATATTTGTATAGTAGTATAATGTGTATATATATATATATACATGCACGTATGTGTGTTCCTTTTGAACAATGGAGTTGTGAGGTCCTGACTCACGCAGCTCAAGTGCTGCTCAATGATGGTGAGTTGCCTCCAGCCTCATGGGGCCATTGTGCGGATTGCGCAGGGGACACCCCTTTGAGTTTGTTTGCAAAGGGGGGACTCGCAACATGGATAGTTCCCACAAGTTCCCCTCCAAACAAAAAGGTCACCCTCAAAAAGGACGCCACCATTGAGGGTTTGGCCAAATTTTGATGAAATAACCAGGCCCTGCGTCCTTGAAGAATTCCATCGGGTTCTGCCCAACCTTGCACTCATTTCTGAGCCCTTTTCCCGCACAACCTCGAAGCGGCTAGGCGAAGGCTGAGCTGGAGACGGAGTGTTTGGACCGGCGCCAAAAGCGGCAGCAGCCCAGCACTCGGCCAGTCGCTTGCGAGTGATTTGCACCAAGAAAACCCAACAAATCAGCGGGCTCCAGGGCACACTTTTCAGGGATTCCGGGTTGAGGGGTCCAACACATTCTTCGGGCAGGATCAAAAGCCCCAACCTAGCTGAAGGTCCCTCCAGGCACTCACAGCAACCTCACCAAAGGGGGCTGCAGCCTTATTCATGAAGGCGCCTGTCTACTTTTAGGTTGGTGATTCAAGAAGGGTTGCAAGTTATATGAGTGGCTGTTGCTAGAACTGTGCAACTAGCTTTACATTTTACCCCGAAATGTTTCGTCGGAACCCTCCAGGCATAGGTGTCCGCTTTGCCTCAGTTGGGTGGAAACTAGATTCAGTGCCAGCGATTTTGGACAAGGACTCTGAATGTCACGGGGTCCAAGCGTCAAAGGCTGTCCGAGCAGATGAGCCAGCTCCACTTGGAGAGGGACTTGCTGCTACAGGAGCGAGCAGTCCAGCAAGAAGTTGTTTTTGCTTGTTCCGTGTTTATCTTGGTGTTGGGAGTTGGGTTTGAGTTGGAGCCAACATGAAGCCAGCCATTTGTACTAGTTTGTCTTTTGGGTGGAATCCCTTTTTGGTTGCGGTGAAAGCGAACCTGAAGGCAAGCAAGCAAGCATTTGAGACCATTTGATTACCATTTTGCAGCAATGGCTGTGGACCATCTCAGCTTTGGACCCGCACTGGCATCAAGTTTCTGAGTGTTGATTGACCCACTGGCATCAAGCCCCAGCATTACCTGTCTGCAATTGAAGAGTAAACAGTAAATTCATTATATATATATATATCATGCATACTCTGGAATGAATGTTATACATATACCGATATCCTCCCAGCCTGCCGGAAGGTGACCAGAGGGTCGATGGTGACCTACTCCATTGAGCTAGTGTACAATAAGCTTTCCTCGCCAAATTATGGAAATCCCTTGATACTATCTCCTTACGAGCTGCTTGAACTCTTGGGAAAAAGGACAGCGTTGGTTTTGCGCATTCGGTTGGTAGCTTCATGTTTCTGCTCGAAGCGCGAACCCCTGAGACCGGAAGTCGAGCCCAACAACTTGGCCTGTCCCTCCGACCAAGCCGATGGAACATATGACCTTTTTCCCGTGAGATATAGTGGTAAAGTCACCTCTCATGGATGGGTAGTGGTGGTCTGCTTTGATGGTTCCGAGGTTCCTCTCCTTTGGTGTCGTCAATCAAGGGTAAGGTGAGAAGTTGTTTAAAATTGGGTGCCTTTCGGCCAGGCAATTAGTTGGTTTTGTTTTCTTAAAAACCATCCAAAAAAAGGCCGCAACCCGACTTGGAGACAGGCAAGTTTTTCCGAGCCAATGGCAGAGAGTTGCGCGTGAATTCGATGAGACTGCTCATGCAATTGAATTAAGGGTGCTACTCCTAAGTTTGTGCGGACTTTTGCAAGGGCTATGTAAAGCTGGATAAACATGTTGGTAGGGTTTGAATTGGCTCGCCTTTTGGAAACTCAGTCGAAGATGTTCCTTTTGGAGGGAAGTGGCTCCCTGAACAGGTAACCCTCCCAGAAGCTTCCTTGGCCTGCCAATTTGCCACCCCCCATCAGCCTTGCAAGAAAGTGATGTCCTGTTTAGAGGACCCGGAGTCTTTCGGAATGAAGCAACCGTGATGTTGACCCTTAAAGCGTTTATTTTTGAGGGCTTCTCACAAAAGTTTGGGGTCCCCGCGGTTTTGCCTTAACCGCCATTTATTTAGCTCGGGTGATGTTGAGGATGTTGTGCTGAAATGGATCCGGTCAAACCGCCAAGAACCCCAAGCCCAAGCCAAATGGGTGTCTTTGTTCAATTTGTTGTTGGTGTTGGTTTCTGGGAACACAAATCAGCAACAAATGGAACACAGACCCATTGGGGTCCCTTTGATTCTCAATCCACTCGCAGGACATCGCCAAGTTCGAGGACGAGAAGGCTTGGGTCGATCCCCCGCGGAAAGCTGAACCTGGCAAGTTGATAGTCGCATCCGTGAAGAAACTCTACAATGCCCCAATTGTTATTGGTGTTTGACATTTATTGTTGTTTGTTTAAACGGCACAGTCACACGGTAGTTTGCTGACACCTTTCAAACTTGGCCGAGCACAAGATCGGACCCGTATCCCTACCCATGTCTGTGGGACAAGTGGTTTTTGGCCACTTTACTTTCGGCGATATCACGTAATACAGCCATAGCCCACACTGGTGTACAAAATGGGGTGTTTTCAATGTCCCTCCCCTCGACAGAAAGTGCGCCCCGTCGAGTCGAAGTTTCGGTCGGATGGTTTGGCTTAGCATCTGAGGGAAGCTTTTCAGATGGACTGGACGGGGCCATTTTTCGGGGACCCTCAGGGACGATGGATGGAGTCTTGGGGCGTTTTCCTCTGGGTTTTTGTTCGCACGTTTTGTGGGGTTTGCCAGGTGTCAAATGGACGTGTTCGCTTTTGCTTGGCTCGAGTCTTCGTTTTTTCCGGCAGGCGGCGTTCCGAAAAGAGCCTCGACCTCGGAGAGCTTCGCTCGAGTTCCGCTTGGAGAACTTTTGGGGTCAATCCACGAGTGAGAAATGCCGGTGTTTTGTTGGATAGTCTCCACTGCTTGTGAGCAGACCCTCGTTCTTTGCTTGGGTATATATATGTACACATAATTTACACATGTATATGCACATGCATGTACATTTTGAGTATATGCAGACGGATGTGCAGATTGCTTTATACCATAAAACACCTATAAACATGTAAAATGACAGTAACACTAGTAATCTTGATAATGACAAGTCTATCAATCATAATTATGTTGATAATCATATTGTGCCAATGATAATAACAACTAAAACACAATAATCATTAACAACTAAGAATACATAATATATGCTACTAAAAGTAATAGTAATAGCAATATGAATGGTAAGGTCAAAATAATAACAATGGCAATAAGTATAACAATAGCAATAGTAATAGTAATAGCAGCAGCAGCAGTAGTAGCAGCAGCAGCGGCAGCGGCAGCGGCAGCGGCAGCGGCAGCAGCAGCAGCAGCAGTAACAGTAGCAGTAGCAGCAGTAGCAGTAGCAGTAGCAGTAGCAGTAGCAGTCGTAGTCGTAGTCGTAGTCGTAGTCGTAGTCGCAGTAGCAGTAGCAGTAGCCGTAGCAGTAGCAGTAGTAGCAGTAGTACTAGTACTAGTACTAGTAGTAGTACTAGTAGTAGTAGGAGTAGAAATAACAATTACAATACGAATATGCATATATAAAAAAGTAAAATACATATATACTGTACCATAGTATGTGCACATGCATGCGTGCAATATGTGCATCGAGTACGCTGACCAAGAGGTTTTTGAGAGACGCAGTTGGGAACCGGCTCCTTCCAGCGAAGTTCTCTCTCGGCCTGAGGACGAGGGCTACCTGCGACTCTTCCCAGTTGGAGGCCGCTGGGTTGACCGACTTGAACCCAAATAAATTACAATGGGGTTGTGGGGTACTTTCCACCCAAAAGTCATGATGACATTAGAATGATGTAAGCATTTAGCCCCAAATGCCTGAAATCATCTAGCCCCAGAGTTGTCCGCGTAATCATTTAGCCTCCCTTACATTAATTACTTTTGGCGGGCTGCACCAAAGTTTGTGTGTGTGTGTGTTGAGTGTGTGTGTGTGTGATGTGTGTGTGTTGTGTGTGTGTGTGTGTTGTGTTTGTGTTTGTGTTTGTGTTTGTGTTGTGTTGTGTTGTGTTGTGGTGTGGTGTGGTGTGGTGTGGTGTATTTGTGTTTGTGTGTGTGTTTGTGTGTGTATGTGTTGTGTGTGTGTGTTGTGTGTGTGTGTGTGTTGAGTGTGTGTGGTGTGTGTGTGTGCGTTCTGTGTGTGTGTGTCTTGTGTTTGTGTTTGTGTTTGTGTTGTGTTGTGTTGTGTTGTGGTGTGGTGTGGTGTGGTGTGGTGTGGTGTATTTGTGTTTTTGTGTGTGTGTGTGTTTGTGTTTGTGTTTGTGTTTGTGTTTGCGTGGTCGTGTGTGTGTGTGTGTGTGTTCGTGTGTGTGTGTTCGTGTGTGTGTTTGTGTGTGTTCGTGTGTTCGTGTGTTCGTGTGTTCGTGTGTTCGTGTGTTCGTGTGTTCGCGTGGTCGCGTGGTCGCGTGTTCGCGTGTTCGCGTGTTCGTGTGTTCGTGTGTGTTCGTGTGTTCGTGTGTTCGTGTGTGTTTGTGTGTGTTTGTGTGTGTTTGTGTGTTCGTGTGTGTTCGTGTGTGTTCGTGTGTTCGTGTGTTCGTGTGTTCGTGTGTTCGTGTGTTCGTGTGTTGGTGTGTTGGTGTGTTTGTGTGTTTGTGTGTTTGTGTGTTTGTGTGTTCGTGTGTTCGTGTGTTCGTGTGTTCGTGTGTTCGTGTGTTCGTGTATTCGTGTGTGTGTGTGTGTGTGTGTGTGGGGGGGGGGGGGTTGGGTAGCCGATGACCTCCGGCGCCGGATTTCGCGGCAGGCTGCGCGAATGGAGGGTGAGGACTTGCGGCAGCAGCTTGCAAAGGCGGACGGGAGTTGGATGAGAGAGGGTGTCCTGGAGTCTTAGATTCCATTTAAAGAAATGAGGTCACCACAAGTTCTGCCAGGCTGCGCCGAACCAATGGCCAAGCAAACAGAAAATTGGTATCGGGTCATTTGCCCGTTGCTTACCGCGAAGTTTCTACCCGAGTCTTTCGAGCACCCCTATGGGCATATTTCGCCCCCCTGGACTTCAGGTTCTTGTTTGCAGCAAGGAAGGCCAAGGGAAGGGTCTTTTCCCATCCATCCGGGTGGGTTTAGGGTCGGAAACTATTTCTCCTTTCGAGGGAGTTAATCATCACGTTAGCTTGCCACTTCCAAATACTCCGCGGATTAACATGGAACCCAACAACAAACTTTCATAGAGGGGCCTCGCTTTCAGGGAGCCCTTTGTTCGATTCCAGTTTTTTTTGCAGGAGTGTTGCGGGCTTCTGGGTGATGTTTGAAGGGGACACATCAAAGTCGGCTCATATTTTGTTCCTAATGCGAAAAAGTAAAAAGACTGACCAAATGGTTTTGATGTCCTTTTCGTTTCCAGTGAACATTCCAAACACGCGCCCTCGCAAGGTTTTCGGTTTCGACACATCCTTCATTGGAGCCGGGGACTTCTTGTTCCATAGAAAAAGCTGGCCGTAGTCCTGCAAACCAAGACACCATACATAGTCACACACCAATGTGCCAGGGTCTGATGTTGGAGTCTTCTGATCTCTCCATGTGCGAGACGGCTCGCCAGAGGCACAAGCAGCTTTGCAGCAAAGCCTGGGACTGAGTGTAGCGAAACGTGAAATGACTTCGCTCTGTTTCGACTGACATATCCCGCGTCAGAGTCGGCAAGTTTTGCTCAAGGAGAATGAGAAATTCCCGATAGAACCCGCTTTTTGGTGTCTAGACAGAAACCTAAAGGGCACCAACTCTTGGCATGGCACACCCCAACTCATCTGGAACAGGCTTAACCTTGCAGATTCGCGAATTAAGTGCGGTGGGCTCGCCTTCGGGGAATGGCGATGAGTTTGACCCCGAAACCTGTTTTCTGAGCTGAACTCATAAATTGGAAGATCAGAAAGAGCTCGAACAGGCTGGGCACTGGAAGGGTCCCCTTTTGATTTGGTCAACAAAGCCAATGGGGACCGGGCCCCGCTTTTCCCACGTATTTTCGGGAAAAGCGTTTTGAATCCACAGATTCCATGTTGCCTTTCTGTTCTTTATCTACACCCATTTGGAAGGGTACAAATCCTGGGAATGTCACACGGAGTGGCCTCTTTTGAAAGGTTTGCTCATCCCTCTAGCACCCTCCCCCCACAACCCAGCCTCCGTCACAGGTTGGGGGGAACAGGATGTTGGGATAACAGGCCTCTTGAAAGTGAAGCACTCCTACAAATCACAGAAGGTGTGATTTCCCACATCTCCGACAAACTTAATTATTCTCAAGTGGGTTAAATATGGACCACAATCTGAACATTTGATGTTTGGTGTACCCTGGGTTGGGCCCAAGATGTTTCGCAGAGGCTTTTCCCGTTTTGGCAACGGCCCACGGTCTGCGGATGAGAATCGGCGCTTTAGGCCAAGAAACCATGGTGCAACTCCGGCGTCAGATGAGCGAGGTAGAGACTCGCAACCAGGAGGCGAGGTGATGACGAAACTTAGCGACGGGGGGAAAAGAAGGGTTGGCTTGTTTCAATGCGAATTGGCCATTGGGAAGACCTTCCAGTAGAATCGCAAGCATGTTTGTTGTCCAAGCAAATTTGAATCACACCCAATGAGTGTCCTTTGCTGTGGCCGACTGGCAGTTGCAATGCGGAGAGGGGGGTGACAGGCACTTTGAGCGACGTGTTGTTGAGGCACTTGCACTGCTGGCGGCCGGCGTTGACACACCGGTAACATGCTTGACCCATGTTTGTGTCTCCCCTTTCCTCGGAGCTGTTTTCGGTGCGATGGACTATGCTAGATTTCGGAGCGGGCCAGCCCCGTCAAGGACGAGGTTCATTTTGGACCGCCTTCCGCAACGGGACGGGCAAGTCTGGGCGAGGATTTGCACGGGTCCGGCGCGTCTGTCGCGGAGCGGAAGCGAGCCCGCGGCACGGAGGAGCTCAGATCCAGCGGAGCTCGGCTCAGTTTCGCCCAGGTCCCGACCTGGCCACGCAGGCGCTTGCCTGGCTCGGAAGGCTCCGGCTGGGCGGTGCAACTCGCGCAGCAGTCACCGGGAAAACGTGCGCGCAGTTGTGCGCCTGAGCGTGGCGCTGACGGCGGCCCGCTCTGGCCGCTTGCCGCCGACGATGATGCTTTGTGACTGTCGGGGAGTCCCTGCAGCTCTTGAGCCAATAAGTCCTCGCTTTGTCACCCTCTGACTCGTCTGACCTTCGAGCATGCCGTGCACAGCCGTGCCAAGTCTGAGGAGCGGGCGTTCAACCATGGTTTGCACCAGGCGGCAGCCATGGCTTTTTCACTCGTGTGAGAGCAAGCGCTTCTGGGGCCACTGCTAGGTTCCAGTAGTCCTGGGTTAAACAAAATAGAAGGCCAGAAAATATATTGAACTTCTTCCTTTTGAAATGAACAACCACGGGCCAAAGGAGTTTCTGGTTTTGCAGATGTGTTGATGCATTTCGTGCCTGGGCAGGCGACAGAGCAGCTCGCACAGCTGCTACCTCAGCCGGCTGCATGAATGCATCTCGAGAGTTCACCGCCTGTTTGGGTCAACCAACAGCAACCGGATTCCCGAGCGTCCAATTGATATCTGGGGCGTGTCTTTCGAGGGCGCCCCAAAGGAGGGCTTTGCCATGCAGGCTGCAAGCCAGCAACGAGGCGGCATGGAGCTTAGCGAGTGTTTGCCAAGAGACAGCCTTCGTTCACCCCCTTGATTGGAGCCACGGCTTTGGTATGTGGAGTTTTAGTGGCTACTTTCTGTGATGCTGAGGAAATCCCTTCAAAGTGACAAAGTAGTTCCATAGGAATGGCCCACTGCTGTGTCACTGAAAAAGGATTCCCCCCGCTTTGTGGCTGTGGATACCATACAAAGGGCGTTTGTGTGTTTGTGCGCCTGTAAATCTCTCTTGGTGTCTGTGTACTGTGTGTGTATATAATGGGTCAACGTGTGCGGCTATTCCCTTCCATCCGGCTAGTACAGTTGGTTGGTGTCTCTTTCAGTTTTTATGGACCCAGCTTCTTTTAATTCCTCACTTATTTTTAAAACTCTCCTCTGCATCCAAAGGGACACACAGACATCTATCCAACACTCCCATCCAAATGTACCGTCCTTTTTTCAGTTCCGGCCTTCGCTTCGGATTTCTCAGGCTCTGGAAGACTCCCGGGAACACATGGGCTTGAGGCTACCGCGCGAGATCGGGCCCGCATAAGTGGATTCGTGGGGCCGAGATCTCCGGTGGATTGTCACTGGGTTCTGAATGGGAACCCATTCGATTGAGCAAAAAGGTTACACCTGAACCGAGCTGCGGCTGAGTGCAACCCGAGTGACGAGAAGCCGAAGTCGAGTCTCGAGTCGCCAGGGAGCTCTACAACTCCTGGCGCGTGGCTGCCTTGGAGGAGGACGAGCCCGGCACCTAATGATCCGGACGGTGAAACAGGCGACGATTTTCCCATCCAAATACACTGGCTTGAGTTTGACACAACCCCCTTGGCTTCACTGCGAACTTTAAGTAGTTGGAAGAGGCGAAATGGGGTGCCCTATCCGGCACGACATAGCGGCCGAGGTTGAGACTGACCCCAGCTCAGCAGGAGCTTGTGGAGGAGCGCAGGTTTGCCGTTTTGACCCCTTCCCCCCCCTCCCTCGTTTTTTGGGGGCGTGTGGTTTTCCGGAGGGTGCACCGAGGGGGTTGAGGGTTTTGAGGGCTAACTTGTTGCCCCCCTTTCAGGTTGCTTTGATGGAAACCACAAAGGATGCCACTGAAAAGTAACATGAGTCTTGGACAACTCTAGGAAGCTTGGCTGTTTGGAAAGCCAGGGAAACTAAGTAAGTTATCTCCCAACCCCCCCCTCTCGGAGCCATTTCCATTTTTCAGTACGCAGGTGCTTCGACCTGGCTTACGCATGATGGTAAGGCCTGTATAACCCTGATAACCATGTCTACTAGTAGAACCAAAGCGTTTTTGCATTGTGGAAGTCTGGTGAACTCACTGACTCGGCATCCCGATCTTTGGTCCATGGCATGGGAATAGGGTGGGTGGGGGTTACTCAACTAATGAAAGGACACCTCATTTAAATTGTCCTTTCGTTCGGGGCTTGCAACAAAATCCCAACCGGCATCCATGTCAAACACTTGAGGCCTTCTTGATCATTTTGCCAGGCTCCCAGTGCATCCTCCCACCCAATAAAGTTCCCGAGATCACTGTGAGACCCACTCAAACCTTCAAGGTGTTTGGCATCCGCCAGGCATGTGCGGCATCCTTGGCAGCCAATGCCACGACCAACTCGGCCCCGGCGAATGAAGGCAGGAAACTGCAGCATCCGATGAATAATTACAGCAGATGTGTTTGTATGCGTACTTGTGGTATATTATACATATATACACATATACATAATATATACATACATACGAGGGTGAACCTGCCCCAGCACCGCCTGCCCTGCAGCATTTTCCCCAACAAGATAAAGTTTGATAAAGCTCCTGAACAACTTTTGAAACTTGAGACGATGCAAAGGCGCGCGCGCACGTGCGGCAAGGTGTGGGAGGCACAATCGGGTGTAGGTTAATGGTGTTTCGTTGCAACCGTAGATGTCGCGGTTTCCAAGCCCGAGTTTTCAAAATCATTCGATGACATCAAAGTTCTTTACACTACGAATTGCAAAGTTGTGCATTTCGAGGCCGACGTGACTCGGGCCACTGTGGTTGACTAGAGAGGTCGACACCCCAAACATCTCCAGTGCTTGTGCAAAGAAAACGTGTTTTGCGCTTACTAAATGTAGATGTCGCTGTGGTCCGTATATCAAAGTGGTTGACACCCCCAGCGACACCAGTGTTTGAATAAAGAAAACAAATTCCCGCTTACTGAAAGCAGATGTCGCGCTTGTCCATTGACTAAAGTAGTCGGCATGCCCAGCATGACCAGTGTTCTAGTAATGCTTTTCCGCTTGCGGTACAGACAGAAGTCCGCACTCGCCTAATATGTATATATCTATATATGCATATATGGATGGATAGACGGATAGACGGATAGACAGATAGCAGATAGATAGGTGCCACTCGGTGATTGCTTTGCCAGGGGGAAATGAGGTGTGCTGGAATGTTTTGCAGGGCGGGAAGTTGCGGGTGATTGCGGGAATCAGGTGCTTAGAATGTTCTGCAAGGTGGGGTGGGCAGTTGCCATACAATGGCAGCGTAGGACCGCAGCACGAAGCCGGCGTGGAACTGGCGTGTAAGCACCAAACTTGGTTCGGAAAGTAGTTGAAACAGGTTGGACAGGCCAGAGGGAAGACGCCCAAGAGAACCTGCCCGCAAACGGCAAGAGAGCATGGGAATAAGGCGCGGCGCAGCCTCGGGGATGCGAGAGCTAGAAACACAAGCGCGCCTGGGTCAGAAAATCGCCAGAACGAACATCAACCGGAGCTTGCCAGAGGTGGGTTGACCTATTGGGCCGGGATGAAAAAGACAGCTGAAACTTGAGTGGAACTCAGAATACAGGCCGCGGAGTGTCTTTGGGTGTGCCAGCGCCAAAGGCACGTAGACAGGTTACTTCCCACAACACGGTGGTGCAGAGCATGAATTGAATGGACCGAACAAGAACTTCACCAAATTGAACAAGATCTGCACTGGACAGACCGCCAGAGAAAGAAACCGGCTGGCATTTGTGCTCGCTTTTAAACAAAGAGAAGTGGCCACCTGCCATGAATGCGGACGAATCTTGGAAACTTCTTAAGAGCAATGCGGCGGCATTTGAAACGTAGTAAGTCAGATCTGCAAAGTCAGTTACAGTTATCACAGCAGCCTTTTGAAATGTCTTCGTGGTCTGGGGCCCATTGCATGTGAGCGAGGCACTTGCCTCGCAAGACCAAGAAGCGTGCTCTGAGATTAGGTGGGCATCTCCCAACAAGGGGACGTGAACAAGCAAAAACAGAGGCTCCGGCTGGTGAGAGTTTTGACTGACATGGACCAAGGCTACAACAGTGAAAGCCCGCAGGATAAATGTGACGGGGACTGCGCAGGCTAAGGTGCCCAAACATGTGCCTATGTATAGGCATATATTATGCCATTATACATTAAAATATGCACACACACGTGTATGTGTATATATATATATATACAGATGTTTTCTCATTGCATCCCATTCCAAGGCCTAGCCGCCCCCTTTGTCCAGGGATGCTGTCCAGAAAATCACCAAAACAGGGGAACGGTTGATTTGTGAAAGGAACGATGGTTGCAAACAACGGTATTAGAAGTGCACCGCGTCTGTTTGGTTTTTATTTCTGCGTTTTTCGGCAGCGGGTGCCCGCAGGCCGTCAGACAAAGAAGCGAAAGGCCACATACTCGCCGACTCAGCGGCCCGGCAGAACGTTTGCCTCGTTTCATCACCTCAGGACCCTTTTGGGTCGCTTCAAAGGGAAGCCAAAGGAATCTCAGCAATTGTGGGGTTTCCCCATTTGAGACAAGCGTACTTGCGCGTACCGGGAAGGGGGGAGAAGATGGGGCCAACTCTTTGCAAGCAACCTGCAAGTGGAGAAAGAAACCCTGCAAATGGTTCTCTGCTCACATTTCTCTTACACAACACAGGCAGACAAGACAATTTGGAGACATATACCAACCCGGTCTTGCCAGAGTTCATGTCAGTCCAAGCAAGTTTGAGACCTGTTGTTTTCCAAGCCCCCAACAGGCCCCAACAACAGGTCCGGCGTGGAGTATCGGGTGGGCGGGGGAGGGGTGGGAAGCAAACCCATGGCCTTGCTTCACCGGCCTCAGTCGGCACATCACCGGCGGCTCCTCTTTGGCTCAAAAGTCAATGCAACCACTGCCAGCGCCGGATCGATCGCCATGATACCTGGACGCTTTGCTCTGTCGGGTGCTTAACACCATGTGCGACGGGTGTCAACATGGGTCTGTGGTTCCTTTAAAGATGAACTTTGCATGCAAACTTTGGTCATACCTTTTTCATGAAACCAACTTGGGGACAATGTTCAGGTGGATATTGTGCGAGTTCCGTGATTTTCAGTTTGGGATTGTAGGATTGTCCCCTTATGGACAATCAACAAAACACCTCGGGATTGTCCAAAGGCGTGCCCTCATCTTTGCGGGGGGTTGACATCACCTACCAGACCAAGTAGGAAGTACCACATGGGTCACTCGCCACGTGCCCCATGGCAGTTGGTGGCGCAATTGGTCATGCCTCAAACGAGCTTCAATCAAATACCCTGTGTCGGTGCATGTCGTTTGCCACACACCACACGAGAACCAAAAACATCTCCGGCTCACTCACGGGTACAACGTGCGATTGTGATGGGTTTTTGCTTGGGGTTCTGCTTTACTTTCCAAGCTCGTAAACATAGTAATTTGCCCGGATCTGTGGGTAAGCCCAAAAAACACACGGCGAGACTTGCATCCAACGCTCCGAATCATTGTAGATTCGGACCCTGCTCAGGCTTTTGCTCCTGACGGCAAATGCCTTCGTCGCATCCGCAAAGCCAGAGCCTTGCATTGCGCTTTTTGCCCGCGCAGTTTTGAGAGGTTCGCTGTTAATAGGTCGTGGCCAACGGGCAACATGTGCGGTTGGACAAAGTGAGTCTCTTGGTTTTTCGGGTCAAACGAGTAAATGACCGCTGTCAAAGACTGTGCAGCCATTTCAAGATTTGTGGCAAGCAATCAACAGCGTGACGATTGCTCGCCATTCGGACCTGTCAAGCACATGTTGCCTCAATTCGACCTTTAGTGGTGCCCCGTGTTTGATCTTTTGTGGTGGGTTGCCCCTTAAACTCACTGATATAAGGTGCCTGAGTCTGCCCTAGCCACTAGAGGTCTGGGTGAGTGATGTGCAAAGGGTCTCTTGAACCTCACTCCTTGGAGCCATGCGAGGGGCACTTTCATTTTTTCCTCACCATGGCTAAGTGCAAAATAGCAGGTGTTTCTCAATCCTGCCCCTTGTGGTGGGGCTGCCAAGGAACTCTTCGAAAGCACTTGGGGGTTTGGCCATGGGAAAAAGCATTTGTTGGACGTGTGGTGGGGACCGTCTTGGGGTTCCGGGACCTCATTAGGATGAGGGTCACCTCTCAGCCTGAGATCTCAGGACTGCAAGGATGGTTCCTGCCTGATGAACACCACCGGCCCCCTCCTCTTGCAGGGGCGTCAGCACTTGAAGCTGAACCTGCAAGTCCAAGCTGAATGCTCGACTCTTGGTTGCTCTTCGACCTTTTATTTCCCTACTCAATTACTGTCAAAAAACTTATCCTTGGAGGGGGTCAAAGACAAACCCAGGACTTCCTCGGAAGATTGCAGGGCCACAGGCTGGGCAAATAGTGCTTTTCGGTTGGGCCTTTCTGGCTGGGCTTTAGTCACAATGTCCAGAGAAGTTCCCCTAAGTTTGGCCAGTCTCCAAGTGGGTGTGCAGTTCTCCCCGAGAATCCAGCGGCTTCTGTGCAAATGCTGCAAGGTTGTTGCCAGGATTCGGAGTTCCGATGCTTCGAGAAGAACGAGTTCTGGGCCGGCTGCCGTGAGAGCTGCCAGCCTGGGGAGACGAGCCCGCTGGATGACCCCGAGTATCAGACTCCTTGGACCTGCACTCTCATCGGCTCAACGCCCACGCCGAGCCCCACGCCAACCCCCACGCCGACCCCCTCGCCTCCGTCGCCCACGCCCACGCCGGTGAACGGAGATGTCTTTGTGACGGGGTCAGCGGGCTCAGGCAAAGCCAGGCTCTTTGAGTTCATCGATGCGCTGACCGACCAGCCCGTCGCTGGCTCGGCTGCAAGGGCGGTGCATTCGTCAGGTGGGGCTGCCGGTGGAGTCGTGAGCGAGAGTCAGGGATATGGCCTGCTGCTGTCGGGTGCACTTTTGGCGTCCCTTGATGAAGGCGATCAAGACCGCCAGCGCATCATGGACTACACACACCAGATGTTCTTGGGCTGGCGCCGGATGTGCGAACTGTCTGCGGGAAGCGGCAGCTGTCAGGATGACGAAGGCTTTCAGTGTGGAGGAGGACAGTATCCTTGTTTGGCCCACTGGAAGTTCGACGACAGCCTCGCGTATGCCATTGGCAGTGGCTCTGCTCCAGATGGAGATGCAGATGCTTTGGCTGGAATGTTGCTTGCCGTGCTCGCGCTGGAACGCGCCAGCTCACCACCGTCCTGGCTGGAAGAGGCGCGGCATTGGACGAGATGCGAATCTTTTGCTTGTCGGCTCCTTTGGGGGGGAGATATGAGCAATTGGACCACGCAATCTAGATTATGCAGATGTAGTTTGAGCCTGTTTTGTTTGGGCCTGTTTGGGCCTGTTTGGGCCTGTTTGGGCCTGTTTGGGCCTGTTTGGGCCTGTTTGGGCCTGTTTGGGCCTGTTTGGGCCTGTTTGGGCCTGTTTGGGCCTGTTTGGGCGTTTGCTGACAGGTTGGTCAGTGGGCCTATGACACGTGCAAGCAATTCCACATGAGTTCGACTGTGCCATCCAGTTCTGGCAACCACAGAATTGTGAAGCTGGGTGCTTGCTGGGGAGGCTGGGGCAGCAATGGTCAAAACCCGAGCTACCATGCGCCTGCAGTCTACAGGATGTGCCGCAACTACATGAAGACTCACGATTCAATGTTCGGAGGCTCCGCGCAAGAGGGCGATGGCTATGAAGCAGAGTGGAACAAGCTGATCGCAACCACGTACAAGATGTTCGAAGCCACACAGTGCGACTCCAACGGACTGGTCCCGAACTGGGCCAAAGTCTTCGAAGAGGGGTCAGCACTCAGGGCGGAGACGGGTTTCTCGGGCAGCGGCACACCTGGTCCAGAGTACGGCGCGGAGGCGAGTCGCGCAACTTGGCGAGTTGCGCTGGACTATTTGCTATTCCCCAATGAGGCAGGTGACGCCGTTGGATTCTTGGACCCATTGGCATCTCACTTGGAAACGCGGGAATCTGGCGGCAACTGGGCTGAGTCGCTCACCATCGACGGAAGCTGCCTGGTGAACAGCGTGCACAGTTCCTGGTCCCAGAACATGTTCATGGCAGGGCCTACCTTCACTTGCTTGGTTTGCCCGGCCAACTCTGTGGATGCCGGCAGGCAGCAAGAGCTGATTGATGCAGCTGGCACGCGGGTTGCCTCCAAGGCCGGGCATTTGCAGTGCCGTGATGGCCAGTCCAATTCCGAGTAGCTGAGATACTGTTGATGCACAAATTCCTGGACCACCTGGGATGGATGAAGCTCTGTGGGAGAAACCATAGAAACTCAACTGGAAATTTGGTCCAACAGGCCTGCCTTGTCCATGATTTCCTAGACATGATTAGGACGAAATAGATAGTTCGGAGCAAATTGGCAGGTGATCAATATTCGGCTCATTTTGGCGTGCGTGTGTTAAAGCAGGGCACGTGTTTCTTGTCCACATGTTACTTTTGTAGCTGCGTGTTGTCCATCTGAAGCTTGGTATCTGGCAGGCGATCGATGACTACTACTCAGGAAGCTGGGTCGCTATTAGCACCATCACCTTGAACGGGGATCTGGTGCGAGCTGCGCAGGGCGCTGGTCTGCTTTCGTCTAACACGGCAACAGCCACCGGCACAGCCAGCACAACAGCAACAGCCACGACGGCCACCACGGCCACGCCGGCCACAACGCCCACAACGACCATAGCTACGACAGCCAGCCCCACGACCACAGGTGGCCAGTGCTCATTGGCCTCAGAGGACTGTCGAACGACTGGTTGTTGCCAGGATTCGGGGTTCCGATGCTTCGAGAAGAACGAGTTCTGGGCCGGCTGCCGTGAGAGCTGCCAGCCTGGGGAGACGAGCCCGCTGGATGACCCCGAGTATCAGACTCCTTGGACCTGCACTCTCATCGGCTCAACGCCCACGCCGAGCCCCACGCCAACCCCCACGCCGACCCCCTCGCCTCCGTCGCCCACGCCCACGCCGGTGAACGGAGATGTCTTTGTGACGGGGTCAGCGGGCTCAGGCAAAGCCAGGCTCTTTGAGTTCATCGATGCGCTGACCGACCAGCCCGTCGCTGGCTCGGCTGCAAGGGCGGTGCATTCGTCAGGTGGGGCCGCCGGTGGAGTCGTGAGCGAGAGTCAGGGATATGGCCTGCTGCTGTCGGGTGCGCTTTTGGCGTCTCTTGATGATGGCGATCAAGACCGCCAGCGCATCATGGATTACACACACCAGATGTTCTTGGGCTGGCGCCGGATGTGCGAACTGTCTGCGGGAAGCGGCAGCTGTCAGGATGACGAAGGCTTTCAGTGTGGAGGAGGACAGTATCCTTGTTTGGCCCACTGGAAGTTCGACGACAGCCTCGCGTATGCCATTGGCAGTGGCTCTGCTCCAGATGGAGATGCAGATGCTTTGGCTGGAATGTTGCTTGCCGTGCTCGCGCTGGAACGCACCAGCTCACCACCGTCCTGGCTGGAAGAGGCGTGGCATTGAAAGAGATGCGAATCTTTTGCTTGTCGGCTCCTTTGGGGGGGAGATATGAGTAATTGGACCACGCAATCTAGATTATGCAGATGTAGTTTGAGCCTGTTTTGTTTGGGCCTGTTTGGGCCTGTTTGGGCCTGTTTGGGCCTGTTTGGGCCTGTTTGGGCCTGTTTGGGCCTGTTTGGGCCTGTTTGGGCGTTTGCTGACAGGTTGGTCAGTGGGCCTATGACACGTGCAAGCAATTCCACATGAGTTCGACTGTGCCATCCAGTTCTGGCAACCACAGAATTGTGAAGCTAGGTGCTTGCTGGGGAGGCTGGGGCAGCAATGGTCAAAACCCGAGCTACCATGCGCCTGCAGTCTACAGGATGTGCCGCAACTACATGAAGACTCACGATTCAATGTTCGGAGGCTCCGCGCAAGAGGGCGATGGCTATGAAGCAGAGTGGAACAAGCTGATCGCAACCACGTACAAGATGTTCGAAGCCACGCAGTGCGACTCCAACGGACTGGTCCCGAACTGGGCCAAAGTCTTCGAAGAGGGGTCAGCACTCAGGGCGGAGACGGGTTTCTCGGGCAGCGGCACACCTGGTCCAGAGTACGGCGCGGAGGCGAGTCGCGCAATTTGGCGAGTTGCGCTGGACTATTTGCTATTCCCCAATGAGGCAGGTGACGCCGTTGGATTCTTGGACCCATTGGCATCTCACTTGGAAACGCGGGAATCTGGCGGCAACTGGGCTGAGTCGCTCACCATCGACGGAAGCTGCCTGGTGAACAGCGTGCACAGTTCCTGGTCTCAGAACATGTTCATGGCAGGGCCTACCTTCACTAGCTTGGTTTGCCCAGCCAACTCTGTGGATGCCGGCAGGCAGCAAGAGCTGATTGATGCAGCTGGCACGCGGGTTGCCTCCAAGGCTGGGCGGGCATTTGCAGTGCCGTGATGGCCATTCCAATAAAGAGAGCTGCCATTCCCATCGTTTCCTAGATAGAGCCCAAAATGGCGGTCCTGCAAAAGGGCTTCTCTGTTACGGGGGATCCATGTTACCGGAATATTGTTTGCAGATTGAGAGGCAAGTGCCGCATTTGCCAGGCCATCAACGACTACTACTCGGGTAGCTGGGTGGCCATCAGCACCATCACCCTGAATGGAGACCTGGTGCGAGCTGCCCAAGGGGCTGGGCTACTGTCTACCACCACCACCACCACCACTAGCACCACCACCGCCGCCACCACCACCACCACCACCACCACCACAACTACACCCATGGGGTATAGTCGGGTCTTTGAGCCAGTGGATGGTGGCTCTGACAGAGCCTGCCGCGGCAGCAGCAGCTCGGACAACTCGGCCAGCTACTACACAGTGGTGTCCGCCCCATCTTTGGCTGCATGCCGCCTGGAACGCAGAACGCCGAACCAAGGTGTAGCAAACAGTCACTTTTCTCCCAGAATTTGATGCAGAGGGGCGTTCAGGCCATTCACCAAAGTACCACAAAGAAATGGGCGTCGCTCGCTAAAGGCAAATGTTCGTGGGGACCTACCCTCAAAACAAGCACGTTCCTAACTCCTATGACTCACTTTGGGATCCGTTCCTAACTCCCATGACTCGCTTTGGTCTCCAAGTCCCCATTAAAGGCACCTCTAACCCACACCCAATTCTTTTGATGGCGTGCACTCTCTCAGGCAAGGACCAGTGCGCCGGCCTCAGCGGCTGCGCGGGCCTCGAATTCAAGGGCACCCGCTGCGAGCTGTGGACCAGAAGCATCCTGGCCACACACCCACTCAGCGCCTCGCTCGCAAAGGAGTGGTTTGTCATGGTTTTCTGCTTGGTTTGGGTCCGCGGGTTGGAGGGTTGGAGGGAGGGTTTGGAGAGTTTGGAGGGTGTTTTTTGTTCATTTACCCTCTAAAACCAGGGCTTCAAATGCCCACCTTACCAGTCTGGTAATCGGCAAAATTATTTGAGGGAGGTTGTGGCTTAAAGGGAAACCACTGAAGCTCCCAAGAATTGGGCAACCAAAGAGCCTGTGGTCCCCTTTGAACAGGTTTATACATGGGGGTTCCCCCTACTTGACTGGAGGTCTCTCGTTTTGGGGGACCCTCTGTTGGTTGGTTTTGAAGGGCAACCAAAGCCATGAAAAGGCCCCCGTATTTTCGAACAATCCACCATCGATGGGTATAGCTCCTGCTTTTCGAGGACGCCCTTTTGTCAGGTGGTTTCAAAGGAAGACAAAGGAACACTCTCGTTTGGGGGGTTGAGCCACAGTCAAAACTTGGGATGCAAGCCCTCCAGGTGTCCTTCTGGTTCGGCTGAATCCAGATAGCAAGTTCTCTATTTTGAGACAGATCCTCATCCCAACTTGTCAAAACTGAGGGCGTTCCATCACACCCTCTTGGTGGGTTGGAAGAACAATGGACGCTTCGTTGTTTGATGTTCTGTGCCTTTTTCCCCACTTCTTTGTGTCTGTGTGGGGTTCTTGGTTCTTACTTTTAATTTCCTCATCCACGCCGCTCTCTTCTCCTCCGCCGCCGCCTCTCCGCTCACGCAACCTACACATACGTTCTCTCACTCACTCAACTTACGCAGACTTTAGAAAAAGCTAAGCATCTGATGCTTGATTGTATAGCAGGCGTGGTACTTGGTGCATGCTGGTGCTCGATTGCGTGGCTGGCGCAGTACTTTGTGGCAGACTGATTCTTTGTGGCAGGCGCAGTGTTTAGACTGTTTGCTTCAGGCGGTGGGCTGTTCGCGTGGCAGGCGCGGCGCACGCCTTTGTTGCTTCACGTGGCAAACGTACTTGCTCTCGCGCACTCAACTCACACTCCCTAACTTGCACATACCCACTCTTTCTCACGCAACTTACACTCTGGAAACGTGTACTTTCATTCACACATCCAAATTACACTCACTGACGTTCAACCGTTTTTACTCCCGCTCACTCAGCTCACACATACGTATATACTCTTACAGTCAAATTTTACTCGCTTTGCAAAAAGCTAGGCATGTGGGGTTGTCCGGTCCTTTAATTGTGATATGTTGTGATTGTTGTAAAGGTGAGCCCAACGAAAACTGACCCCTGTTCCCTGTTACGTGCTTCCTTCCTCTTTGAAACGCACCTGCACCGCACCCGCACCCGCACCCGCACCCGCACCCGCACCCGCACCCGCACCCGCACCCGCACCCGCACCCGCACCCGCACCCGCACCCGCACCCGCACCCGCACCCGCACCCGCACCCGCACCCGCACCAACGCGCAGGTGCGCACACGCACGCGCACGCGCTCCGACACGCACACGCACACGCGATGCACGCGCGCTCGCGCGCCCACTCACTTGGAGCATCTCGCACACACACACACACACACACACACACACACACACACACACACACACACACACACACACACACACACACACACACACACACACACACACACACACACACACGCACGCACGCACACACACACACACACAGGTGTGCCGATGTGCCATGTGCCATGTTTTTTTCATTCCCTCTATGGATGGGTAAATAAGAGTTTCGTCCCGTAGAGATTTGTGTTTGAAACTTGGCAGCTCGTTCCATTTGTTCTCATCCTTTAGCAAATTGACTTTGCTCACTAGATATTCTGACTGGCTTGTTCCAACTTGTGAAAGTCAAATTGTTGTCTCAGTGTCCCACGATGGATTTCGGACGAGCAAAATTGCAGTCCCCCGCTTTTTAAGGAATCCAGCTTGACCGGACCCCTTAACCCACCTAACGTGTGGGTTTCACCATGGGTTTTCTCTAGCAGAGACCCTCTTTCAGATTCCATGTCCGTTTGGGAGGGTGCCCCAATCGCTTCACCAAGGTGGCTACACGTGTTTGCGCTACGTGGACCCCACTTCTCTGCGGCAGGGCACCTTTCAGGCAGTGGACGGCGGCGAAAACCGGGTCTGCCGCGGGGCATCGGCCAGCGACAATTCGGAGAGCTACTTCGAAGTGGCCCAAGGCGAGCCGAAGAGCCCGCTTGAGGGCCATAGGCGGTTCTACGTAAAAGTAGGCCATGGCTAGTTTGGTAGCACCAAAATTCATTTGGTTTTGAGCGCTACTCGCTTAAGTTTTTCGGAGGGTACCTTGTTCGCCTTGCTTGAAAGGGAAACCAGCACTTTTTGGGCATGCCCACTTTTTCATTGGATTTCACCCTTTAAAAATCCTTTTTGTTGGCGATTTTTTGCACCCTCTGTTGCTTGCTGTTTTTCTTTTTTGTTGTTTATGGGGAAACCCTCACTCGAAAACACACCCATTTGGTTTACTTGGCGTGTTGAAATCCAAATTGTCAGTGGCTTTAAAGCCGGACGGCGCCGACTCGACTCGATCTCGTTGTTGTTTGTTTTCTTGGTTGACGGTCATGTGTCTCGGGTTTACTTTGCATGGGCGCGCCATGGGTGGTAAACTTGGTGAACAACAGACAGAACAAACTCCGATAGGATCGCTTGGAAGCTTTTGATGATCTCCAAATAAGTCTGCAGACGGTCAGATGGAAGCGTGCCCTTGCACTTGTGGCCCCGTCCGCGTCTTGAGCCGAAGCTGAATACCTGCCTCAGACATGACTCGCCAAGCAGGTCGACCAGACGGACAGTTGAAAGCTTCAGCCAATAAGACAAGCGGTTGGTTTATGACCAACGCGCTGGTTTTCCCATGTCAACTAACTGTCCTTGACATGCCGACATGGGGTTAGCTCTTGCAGCTCTTAGCCAGGAGTCCTACATTTGCCCTTGGTTTTAGGCACTTTGTGGGCCAATTTGAAGTGAGTTTTTGTTAGGCTGCTTGGAGAAATATTGAGAATCCACTATTGCGGGCCACAGCCAGGGACCAAAGTCAAAGCTATTGGAGAAACATTGGGAACCAGTTTGCTCGACTCCTAACCCTTGGTCAAGCCGAGGATCAGCCCCCAGTCAGGCCTTATTTAGGGTCTAATAGAGGATGGGCCCCCGTCCCCATAGCCCTCTCTATTTGTGCATGCATGGCAAACAAAGCTGCGTGTGTTGCCAGGCATGGCAGTCTCGGGTTGCCAGAGATTATGCCAGCTGCGAGCCGACTGCGTCGGTGTGGAACATCACGAAGGTGGCACGGGTGTGTCTTCTTGGATTTCCCATTTAGGGCTGCTTTAAAGAGAAAGACCAAGCGAAACCACATTTTTTTGCGGGTTGCTTGAACCGCCGGAGACATGGACTCTCTCGTTGAAGGCTTAGCTCCGAAGGACTCCGAAGGCGTAAAAGGTGAAGTTTCGTTGGTGTGACCTTTGGGAATTCCAAGCCATTTTAGTTGAGTCATCATCAAGAATCATCAACCCACACCTTTCGGGTGCCATCTCGCGGCCGACGGCCTCCGGTGGCCGAATGCCAGGGGGCCGCTGCGAGCTTTGGACGCGGGCGCTGGGCATCCAGGCGAGCAAGGCGGCTTCAGGAGAGATGGCGACTCGCGACGTCCCAAAGAGTTCCAAGGGTCGTTCCATGAGTCCCACTCTAACAGAGACTCCAACACGCCTACGAAAATGGGGGGAACCACAAAATGGATGCTTTCCGCTGGGTTTCCCTTTGGTTTCCCTGTACAACAACCCTAAGAAGGGTACCCTCAGTAAAGGCAGCCCTGTGTGTGTCAAATAGTCTGGAATCTATGACAGTCACTGACATGTGCAGGGTTGCTCCCGAGCCTCTAAAACATGTCCCACGAGACGGAATTTGGATTCGGCTTCTGTGTCATTCCCTTTAGGGACCAAATGGGTAGCCCTGTGCCAGGTCATGGGTTGCACGAAAAGTCTCTCCAGATTTCCGTACTGGTAGAAAAGAGAGACGTCACCTTTTGGTGAGGTTTGAAAGGCGACATGTGGGTTGACAAGGAGAGAGTGGTCATTGGTGTCCTCTTTGGTCAGTCTGATTGAACATATATCACACGAGTTTCAGTTTGGTGCTGATGTTTTACTATTGCCATCCAGCTTCCAACGGGACACCTATGGATTGGTTCGGCTTCTGAACCCTTAGCCCGGGTCCAAGCACCTTCGAAGGAGGTGCCAAATTTAACCTCAACAAAGCATCCTCAAAGGGCGCTGCGGTTGTGGGACAAATCCAGCACCTAGGATGGATCAAGACCTACAATGGGGATGAATCATCGAAACCCAATTGGTGCGAAACAGATTTTCGCCATCAACAGTTGGACGCTCCGGGTGAAATCCTATGGATTTGGGGATGAATGTTGACCCACCCCCCGTTTGACCCCTTTTTGAAGGATATGTTGTTTATTCTTGCGCCTCACTAAACTCGACTAAAGCGATTGCAGAGCATGTTGCATCCTAGGCTTGCGGTTTGGGATTGAACATTGAAGCTCTCGGAGGATACTCCTGCTGGCGCTTCGTGTCGGACGACGCGCCGCCGCCGCCGCCTTCGCGCGACGGCAGCTTTGAGGCGGTGGACGGCGGTGAGGGCCGGGCGTGCCGCGGCTCTGGCAGCTTGGAGCGACTGTTTGCCCCCTTTAAGAGAACTCCCGAAACATTGCGGGGCTGATTTGAACATCGCCGTTTGGGCCCATATATGGCACCTTTTCTTGGGGGTGATGTTCAAAGGGGAAACACAGGGAGCCCTGATTTCTGAATGGACTTTGGAAAACTTTCAAAATTGGAGCGACCAAGGTCCGGGATAGGGGGGTTGGAGCGACTTGTCACGAAAGCTAGCATCAGCTCGTTTAATGGACCCCCTCCGCCTGCTCCCCGGGCTCGACTCCTCCCTGGACTGCCTGCCGCGGGCGCGTGCAGTGTGCCTTTTGGAAGATTGTCTCTTCGATTTGTGGGGTTCTTGGAGTGTGCAGCAGCACGGCTTTGCACGGCTGCCTGCTCTGTGTGTAAAAGCATGTTCCTCAGGGGTTTGGTGCTGTTCATTTGGTACTAGCAGACCCTATAGAAACGTAGACGTTCCTGCAGCCTCTTTTTCGATGCGCTCCTATTGGTCTAGTCCGGGACTATCTGAAATAACAATTAGGGCACACCCCAGCAGCACATGATGGGAATGTGCACGTTTTTGCGACTAGCGCCGGTCTTGTTCACGACTTGGTCCCAATTCGCATGTCCAGACAGACACAAAGAATACGTCGACGTTTCCGCGGCCCCTTTTTCAGTCGCATTCGGCGCCCTTGGTATTTGTTTTACTCACGACTTGCCACTGCGACTCTCTGCCCTACGTGCAGTTTCAGGGCACGAACGACACGTTCACGTTTCTATGGCTTGCCAAAGTTCTGCCATATGTGAAATGCCGACGATTCGACGGCCATTTGTTGGCTTTATTTGCCACCCTGGCATCGGTTTAGGCACGGCTCGGCAGAGCGGTTTTCTGCCAAATTTGCTGCTCCAAAGAGACATGTGCAGTTCCAGCGACACGCGCTCACGCACTGACAAACCCCGCGAGACAACATCGATGTTACTTCCGCGTTGCGTTGAAAACTGCGGAGCCTAGCTTTTGCCCAGCCCCCTCTCAAGTTCTGAAAAAGGCAGGATTTGACCACATGGTACGGATCTCTTTTGACGCGTTTCTGTTTTTTGTTTTTAAATGTTGCTTTGTGTGTTTTTCACCTTCAATCCAGTTGGGTCATTGTCCTCTTCAGTGAGCTTTTGCCTTTTCAACCTGTCCAGTACAGTGATGTTATAATCTTACAGGTTTAGGTGTTTCAATCCCAAAGTAGTTGTCATGTTCTATCATCCCCATTCCAGTGATGCTTCAGTTTGGGCTATATTATTCAGCCTATGTTCGCTAGAACGGTTTCTCAAATTCACGTGCCCGTTCAGTTGCCTTTTGGTCCACCATTCAACGGGTGAGGGGAGTTCAGGGTTTCAGAATGATTTTTGCCCCGAGGCCCGTCTGACAACCTGCAGAGCTACTACTCGGTGGCCGGGTTACCGTCCCTCCAGTCCTGCCAGGATCTTTGTCGAACCTCCGACACCTGCAAAGGAGCCGTAGCATGTTGCTGCCTTTTTGTTTTGTTCTGGGGGTACAACGAGCTCCTGACGCTTTTGTCCTTTGAATGTGCGATCCCTGAGTTGAGGTTTTGGTTCCTTTAGAGACCGGTCTCGGCCTATAGTGGATGATGGCAATAACATGGAGTGGTGCTCAGAGGTTTGAAATATCGCGAAGAGGCGGAGCCAATTTCTTGTCACAGTAACAGAGAGTGAATTCCACCAACGTCCAGGCAGGGAGTGCCTTTCAACCCCCTGCTTGGAATTGGAGGGGGTCGATTTTCTCCAAAAGGAGCGAAAATGCAAGCCATGAATTCAGTCTTCCATCATGGCAACGGGCTCCATCCAGATTGAACGTTGGATGGGATACGCGCAGAAGAGGCCGAACCGGTCTTGATCGAGTAGGTGTGTCCCTGTTGGAAACAGCGGGAACACACTGCGACAAAAACTGGCTTGAAGGGAGAGCCGGTGAGGGTGGAAGGTGAAGGTGCTAGTCTTTGGCAAACCTGCCCAACATCAGCATTTGACTGAAGATTGGGGACTGCTTACAGGTGGCGAGTGTCCTTTTGGTCGGGAATTGAAAAGTTGGTCACCGATTATATTTCTTGGTGGAAGCGCTTCGAATTTTCGACAGTGGACAGAACAACTTACAGCCTTGTTCGGCAGCCGCAGCAGCAGCACGAGGAGTAGTAGTAGTAGTAGCAGCAGCAGTAGTCGTAGTAGTAGTAGCAGTAGTAGTAGTAGTAGCAGCAGCTAGTGGTAGTGGTAGTGGTAGTGGTAGTGGTAGTGGTACTAGTGGTAGTAGTGGCAGATTTGCAGC
The DNA here is from genome assembly GCA_963377175.1 of Effrenium voratum. Taxonomy (NCBI): domain Eukaryota; class Dinophyceae; order Suessiales; family Symbiodiniaceae; genus Effrenium; species Effrenium voratum. Next base: position 296,664 of record CAUJNA010003788.1, on the reverse strand, counting down.
AGTCGTAGTGGCAGTAGTAGTAGTAGTAGTAGTAGCAGTAGTAGTAGTAGTAGTAGTTGTAGTAGTAGGAGTAGGAGTTGTAGTAGTAGTAGTAGTAGTAGCAGTAGCAGTAGCAGTAGCAGTAGCAGTAGTAGTAGTAGTAGTAGTAGGAGTAGTAGGAGTAGTAGTAGTAGTAGTAGGAGTAGTAGTCGTAGTGGTGGTTGGTGGTGGTGGTGGTCGTCGTCGTTGCCGCCATCGTTGTTGTATAGCGTGGTTGCAGCAGTATTGGTGATGGAAACTGGGCTCTGTTCACTGGGATTTGGCTGCTCGATATATCCGCAACGGGCTTGTGGGCTTGGCTTGGGCCGGATTGCGGCCGGTGGACTTAACCTTCCCATGGCTTTATGATATGAAAGGGTCCATGTCCAATTCAATTTTATGCTAGGTAGTCCCTCAATCTGGGCCTCAAGGGGGGGTGAAATGCCTGCAGAACCCTTCTTGGCCGTTTGCAGAGGAACAATGCGGAAGAAAGCAAGGCCAATATTATGAGCCAATGTACTCGTTCTGGTGTATTCGAATGGCAAACCACCCCTGTATCTAGGGTTGGTAGAACTGGTCATCAACCTCGTAGTGGTTTCAGATGACCGAGGCAGAGGTTCCTTGAACCACCAGAAGCTTTCACCATGGCAGAGACTGGTTTCGCTGGCAGAGTGGTTACGGCAGCCAAAGGGGAGGAGACCAGACTGTTGATCCCACTTGATCCAATGGCCAGGAGTGGAGTTCAGCCCCGGGCGGTGCGAGCTTTGGACCCGCACGGGGGGCATTGGCAGCTCCAAGGCCCTGGAAGGCGGGGTGAGTCGCAGGTTTTGTCGCTGCGACCAAGAGGGTGAGACTGAGTCGGTGTTTTTGGCGGGTAGCCTTTTCGCTCCAACCGGGCAACCTTTGTCCAGGTCTTTTGGTTGCAAGTGGTCGCCAGATCTTGTAATATGGGTGTGTCTGCAAGTCGGATAGGGCCCCCAAATGCGTTGCTTGACTTTGGAGTTCCTTTCAACCGGCCTCAAAGGGGAACCGCGCCTCCAAAGAAGACTTGCCCACAGGTATATCATTGGGACAAGGGAGGGTAGCTTTCATCGACATCAGCTCCATGTTTCGTATATCATTGGCCTTCGTCAAGGGAAATGACAACGTGCTGCCCCCCAGGGCATATTGTTTCCCCAATGATATATTCCTTAGTACTGGCAGGCACCAACCTAGAATCCCTTCCCCTGAATACTAAACGGGACGCCGGAGTTAAACAAACCTCTTTTTTTCCGGAGAACAAAACAACATGTTTATAATTAGAGGGCCTTTATTTTTGGTTCCGCGGGAGGGAGCAGCTTGAGTTGTTGTAGCACGAAGTACACTTAAACTCAGGTACACAAATGGTGCACCCTGATACGGTTCGAGTTGGGGTCACGAGGGAAAAGCTAGCCTGTTATTCTATTTTTTTGTGTTCTCGGACTTGGATGTGTTTCTGCGGTCTGGAAAAATATGTAATACTATTATGCAGACCTTTCATTATGAGGAAGACGGGATTGTATTATGTGCAATTTGAAACAAAGGCTGAGGGTTTTGCTTGGGGAAAAGAAAGTCACGCAGGCTACAGCTGCTGGAGATTTGTGGAGCAAGTTGCTGCTTGGCGGGCTGGCCCTGAGTTTCCATCGAGCCAAAGGCTTGTGGTCAAAATGCTTTGTTTTGTCTAGGGTAACCCTGTTTCCCCAACAGCTGAAGGCTTGTCTTGGGTCAGAGAGGCTCCGGAGTGGTTCGGAGTTGTTTGGGGGGTAGGATTTTGGAAGGGTTGCGACGTTGCTGTTGGTCTGGGTTTCTTCGAGCCTCGATTTTGGCCCAAACAAACGATTATCGGGGGGCGAAAAAGCGGGGTCCCCCACTTGTCTATGGTCAAGGGTTTCGGAAGAATACGGCATGGCGTGGTTCTTTTGGGGTTGCCTTACAAAGAAGAACCGAAGCCAATTTTGGGGGCAAGCCTTCGTGCAGTGACAGACAACCCCCAATGCCAATTTTGCTAATGCACCAAGGCAAGCTAAAGCTTCAAGCTGCATGGCGGCCAGTCGCCAAGCAGAACTTTCTCCAGAAGCTTGTGGGGCAACCGATGCCAATTCAGCCAGTGGTTGGCATTGACGTGCATGTTTCGCAGGCTTTTGATGCTTTTGATTTGCTTTCCTGTCACCCGCATAGGATGTGTATAGTACAGGCTCAGAGCACGGTGGCAGTCATGGGCGAAACTTGCCGATGAGCTACTCTGCACTGTTATCCGCCTGCTGTAAAAACAGCAGCATACAGTAGCTAGACTGTCTAGCTAGTGCCATCGCCGTTCTTTGTCCAAGTTACGCGGGAGAGGGATGAATAGCTCTGTTAGCAGCTAAGTTGTTTGCGGCGCGGCGCTACAGGAAAGGTAGATTGCTGGGCTCAGCATTGCTGCCACATC
>CAUJNA010003788.1:271700-291700 GCA_963377175.1 Effrenium voratum | reverse complement strand
GTTGTTGTTGTTGTTGTTGTTGTTGTTGTTGTTGTTGTTGTTGTTGTTGTTGTTGTTGTTGTTGTTGTTGTTGTTCGTGTTCTTGTTCTTGTTCTTGTTCTTGTTCTTGTTCTTGTTCTTGTTCTTGTTCTTGTTCTTGTTGGTTGTTCGTTGTTCGTTGTTCGTTGTTCGTTGTTGGTTGTTGGTTGTTGGTTGTTGGTTGTTGGTTGTTTGTTGTTGTTGCTGTTGCTGTTGTTGTAGTTGTTGTTGTGGTCGTCGTCATCGTCGTCGTCGTGGTCGTTGTTGTTGTCGTTGTCGTTGTCGTTGTCGTTGTCGTTGTGGTTGTTGTGGTTGTGGTTGTGGTTGTGGTTGTTGTGGTTGTGGTTGTGGCTGTTTTGGCGAGGTAGCCCGCCATCGTTTGTCAGCGGCCAAAGCAATTCCCTTGCAAGGGGTGAAGTATTCATGCGGATTGCCATCGCACTCTCAGAAAGGTCGTTGCCACTGTCATGTTTTTGTTTTATTATTTTTTCCCTTTTAAGAGCACCCGAGGTACGGGGTGCTCAGATATTTAGATGAAATCTGGTAGGCCCACAGAATGATTGATTGTCCTACCGTTGACTTGTTTCGTTTCGCAACAGGCAAACAAAAAGATTGTCACAATGGATGCGAGGCCTCGTTGCTGCCTTGTTGAGGCGCTGACATACTGATGCGTTCTGCTTTTTCTAGCGAGCTCACCTGGAGGCAAATCAGGATCATCAGAAAAAAGAAGAAGAAAAAAACACTCCCATCATGTTCAAAACATATTCTGCAACACTGGAGTATGTGACAGATGCCCCAAAACAAAGTTCAGCTCGAGTGGCCGAGGTCAGCGCGCCAGTGCCGACGATCAAGGCAGGCAACTCCTTGCTTTTGGACGCATTGGTCCTGCTGGAAGCCTTTTCGAGGAGGGATTTCACTACCCGCAAAGCACCCCCCGCCAAAAAAAAGAAAGGAGTTTAGAACCTTTGTATGGGGGCTAGTTGTCAGCGCACCGATCTGGGACCACAAGCGAAACTCGTGTCAGGTCCTTCATTAGGAGTCCGTTTCTTTCTGATTCTGGATCTGTAGAATTGGCAGAGACCAGTTCGGCCAATGTCAGCACCAATCAGGGACGTGGGAGCTGAGATGTGGGTATCCCTTTGCTCCTCAATTCTGAGTTGCCATTGCCCCTGCTTTATTGGATGCCAGCTCCCCCTAATCCCTGCTCCCGCATCCAGCTCATTTTCACCAATAACTCTTTTTCTTGAACTTCACGTACCCCTAGCACCCAAGACCTTGTTTGGGGAATTTGACTCGCACTTGCGGTTGATTCGTGGCTTTTTGGTGTTGGTGCTGAAGCTGCAGTTTGCCCTGGCCATGGTCATGTCCATCCATTTTCCCTAGCCATTTGTGGGGTCGACTCCCTTGACCTAGGCTTCCACCTAGAATCCTTGGCCAAGCAGCTGCACCATGCCGAGAGGGCCGGGAACCAAATGCCGCAAGAGCGCTTGAGACAAGAGACAAGGTGACACCCCAGGTGCTGCACCCGTTGAGTGGGAAGAACCTAGGAAAAACACAAAATCTAATCATTTCAGTTGCTCGGCGGCCTGGGCTCAGCTCCCTAGATCAAGCAGTTCATTTTCAACAAAGGGGGTGTCAAAAGGTGAACGGTGAGTTGCCCTGCGATCTCTTGTGTCGCTTGCCGTTGCGAGCATGGGGCAGGAACGCTCGCTCAATGGCGCTTCCGAAGGTTCGGAAGTTGTCCTGAAGCAGAATGTTGTGCCCAATATATGGGCACCTCAAACACTCCAAACTTTGCTTACCGAAGGTGATTGCAATTGTGCCACCAACAAGCATGGAAACTGACTGAACGACTCATACAAAAGACACGTTGTCACCCCCCCCCCCCCAAAGCTCTTTTGTTGGTAGAAGGTTGTCGGCTTAAGCGGAAACCAAGATCACTAAACCTAGGTAGCCCAGCATAGAACCAGGTTGCCCAGAGGATGTCACTTTAGCCTGTCAATCAGTGTGCCAGACCAATGTCTTATACTGTAGTCCCCAAGGAACTTACAACCATGGCTTTGGTGGGTTCGCTTTCACGGCCTCATAGGCCTTGCTGCGGCCCCACAAGACCAAGCCAGCCTGGGCGCCCAGCTGAACCGATTAGCGACCATGTGGAGGGTTCTTCCTAGAAGAGCTGATCGCTTTCCCGCTTTACTCGGTGTACTCCTCATCTTCGCCCCTCCATCGGATTACAACAACTGTAAGGTTCCCAATTCAGGGAGCTTAAGTCTCTTGGTTGGTTGGATGTTGCGGGTTGATCGCTTTCTAGGTCCCTTGAAGTGACTAAAAATTCAGGGAAGCCAAAATTTGAGGGTACATCTTGAAAGGTTTCCGCAGCCCGGCCCTTGGCCTGCTTGGTCGGCGGGGTTCAAAAACCGCAACTGGCCCCGACACTTGCAGATTCGCATATCGTATGCATAGCTCACATTGCAAGTTTGCACCGCAGGGGCGGCACGCAGATCAACAGCGTGAAGTTCAGGAGGGAAATCCAGAAATCCAAGCGTCAAATTTGGGTCTGCTTTGGCACATAATTTTCACGGACGGAATGTTCCATGCACATAGGATGGATTACGCCCTAAAAATTGTGGGATAAGCCACCCAACCAAGTGGTGCAAAGCGGATTTTGTCCATCATGAGTTCCAAGTTGGAAAGGGAAGTGTCGCGGAACTTGGCGGTTCATGAATCCAGTTGTTCAGCAGCTTCCGCCCTTTGTTTGGCTTGTTTTGTTTTTCTCCGCACCAAAAATGGAATCGAGCCACAGAGCGGCTCCACCGTGAGTGTAATACTGTGGGTGATTTGGTTGGATGATGTTCTTTTGATGGTGGCCCCCAGTGACATCAAGACCAGTTTGGACCCTTTCGCCACAATTGATTGACAGATAGTGGCTGAAGAATGACATGCGGACCTAGCTGTTCAAGGTTGTCCCACCCGTTTTCTCTTTCGTTTGATTGTGCATCAACAAATCAGTCCCTGAGTCGGCGTTCTCCAACTTTGGGTCTGGACAATGGTGGCAAACAACAAGTGTCTCTCGTTTTTCTTGCTGGTTCTCAGCAGGGAATCAGGGAACGACCCAAACGGCTCATTCGTTCATTCCCAACACCCGGATTCGGGTCGTTCCCTACGGCACCTGGCGTGCGACCATGCGACGGAGGTGATGCCGTTGCTCAGCTCCGCGGCGGCGCTGTGTTTGCTGGCCTCCGGCGGCGCCCGCCGGAGCCGGGCACGCCTGGAGGCGACCGAGGGATGAAGGGCGGGGGGGTTGGTTGGTGGCAGGAGCTGTTACCGGCATAAAGCGCAAAGACCAACAAGGCTTGGGGCATGTTGCGGTTGGGCGGAAAATAGGGGCAACCAGGAGCAAATCAAGCAAGAAGTTTGGTTGTTCAGACCAGTGGACCCAGGATCCTTTTGTACATGAAGCCAATGGATTTGGACCCTTGGATTCATTCTGTTGTTTAGGCGCAAGGCCCAGTCAGTTAGGCACTGAGGTCGCGCTGAAATGGGGGAGGCCAAGAGGCGCAGACAAGGGCTTGCGGACGCACCATGATGGCCCCCCGTTGAGCGTCAGTGGGGATCCATCTCATACTTTCAACTGATTGTCTCCAGACCTTCCGAGTTTGCTGGCTGAATGTCAGGGCTTCTGAGCCTGTGCCGGGAAGTCGTTTTGAAATTCTTGCAAGATGCACATGAAGTTCAATACCGGAGCATGGTTGAAAATTGGCTTGTACTCTTTATGGGTGGCCTTTCCTTTGAAGTTGACAAGGAAGTCAGAAACGAACTGGCATGCATGGTCCACCTCAAGCACAAGGTGGAGGAGGGTCTCGCTCTCCAAGTTCCTGTTCTTTCTACTTTTCGGAAAGACTTTTGGGCAGACCATTTTGCTGGTAAACAAAAAGCTCGGACTTTTTGTTGAGCAATCCAAGCAGGAAGAGTGAGACACCGCTTTTTTTTCGGCAAAACAGGTTTGTTAACTTTGTTGGTTGCCAATGGAAAGTATAACTAGGGGATGGATTGGCCCAGGAGCTGCAGAAGCGCGTGAAGAGCGTGAACCAGGAATTGGTGCATCTGTCTGGACCTCAGCATGCAAAAAGGCAAGAGCCTCCCCCTTACCCAAATACCGACTGGTTCTTGGTGCATTAATACGATGCCCTAAAACTCAGCAGGTGGTTGGAGGTGCAAAAGCCCCTGGAGGCTCACTGAAGATCTATCAAGCCTGGGGATTCCGAAAATGTCCAGTTCGCAATTACAGAATCTTTTGCCCAGATGAAAGCCCCTGGAGGAAAACCCACCGGCAAGACTCAGATTCAACACTCCAAGTCATGGTGGGAGATGTTCCAGTTTGAGGTTGAGCTTTCTGTGGGTGGCCAAGGAAGCCTCTTGAGAGTAATGCAGTAGTCATTGAGATGAGATTCAATCACTTTGGTATCCGACCAAGGAATTCACAACCACGAGCAATAATCTCTTCGACATGGTTGACTCAGCATGTCGCATGAAGCAGTCAGGAAGAGCAACAATGCTCAGCCCTACTGTTGGTTTCATGATTAGATGTCCTCGGTTTGTTTGTGAGCAGGAGAATCGTCTCCCATGAACCTCATTCAATTTCATGGTAACTTGGACAGCAAGGTAAAACCAAGCCACTCGGGTCATCTTCTGCCTTCAAATTAAGCAAATCGGGGTCGAGCACAGGGCCGCCGTGATGCGGCAGATGGCGCCACATTTGAAGAACATCTTCGTTGCTGGGAAGGCCCGTCTTTGGCGGATCGAGATAGAGAAGCTTTCGGAAGGCCTGAGGAGAGTTGTTCAGAAATCCCCACATAGTCTTTCTGGAGGTGTGAAACATCCACCTTGTGGCTTGTTATGCTTAAGAGAGTTCCTTTTGACCGGGCGATGTTTTGAGGTTGAACGTTTGATGTGATGGAGGTCTTGGTATGATTTTGAAGACAGGTGCTCTAAGCAGTTTGAGCCTCAAGATTTGGATGGGATGCGATAGCAGCGATAGCACAGCAAAATGCCGGAAGAATTCGACTCGCTCCAACCAGTGAGCTGGATCGCAACGGGGTCGGCCGACAGGCGGAGTGGGCGCAAAGCAGATTCGTTTGCTTTCCAGGATCTGTTAGTTCCAATGAATCAGAGTTTGCAGATTCGCTGGAAACTCGTACGAAGGTACAATGCAATGTATGTGCCCAAGCAGAGTGAAGGAACCTTACTCAGGGTGCCCCGATCAACTTTCTCTGGGGGATTGCTTTTTTTGTTTTTTTACGGTTTCCCACGACCTGGTCTTCATAGTTCAGATTACATCCATGCGATTTATGTTATTTGTATATTCCCTGTTGGGCTGCAATTGAATTGGTTACGACTGATAAGTTTTAATACTTTTGGATAGCAGCCCGACATTTTGTTTGTTCTGCCGAAAGGGGGCCTTTGGAAATGGTCGCTTTTTTGGCCTTGTTTCCCAGCCCGGCTCATGATCCCTTTGCCCTCCAACGGAGAACCAAAACCAATCGGGAGCCTTACGGTTGATGGACACACTCTTGCATCACCCAGCATGCACACAGAACAAATATTGGAATGCAGCACCTCCTAGTACTGTACCCACTGGTGCAGGATGTTTGTCCATCCACAGTAATTAGGGCGGTTAACAAAAGCATAGCCTTAGCTTTAACGCTCTTTCAGCCACTGCACTGTTGCGCAGGCCGAGCCTGCCGCTGCTTGACAAGCACATATTCAAGTCTACAGTTTAGAGTCCTCGACAATTGGAGGCGTGTATACTTATGTGATATGCATGTGGATGTGTCTCAGAAATCGGACACCAACCAGGTCACAAAGTTTCCCCTTGAGTTCTCAAACCATCCCAAAGATGAGACATAGCTTACATGGATATATTTGTGCACACAGCAAATGCATATTATATACATATATGTGCGAGGTGCCCCTGTTGAACCTGTGCCATGGCCAAGTTCACTGTGCGTTCAGTTTTCCATAACATATTCAACTACCTGGCGGGGTACCAGCACTCACATCCTGTCTCAAGTCTATCCACATTGGGCCCCCAAAGACATTCAGGTGTTTGACATTGTGAACGAGTTTCCTGCAGGTTCAAGGAGACGATAGGCATTGTTGGGAGTCTTTAATCTTGAGTCCAGGGTTAAGAGCACTTTTGAATCAACTTCAAAGTTTCTGCCTGAATTCGAAGGGTCTGCAACACTGCATGCTCATTGAATTTCAAGTCTAATCAAAGCATTTTCCAGAAAAACTGCCAACGGCAAACACTTACCAGCAGGTTTGCTTGCCAACAGGAACATCTAAAAAGGCAATATGCAGGAGCATGTCGTGGGTATTGTTTTCGCATGTGTGCGCAGACTTGATCTTGGCAATGTAGGCTGATATTTGTTGCCACCCTCGCTCAATAAGCCCTGTCCTCGTCTCAGCTGGGCTGGATTTCTCAGGTGAGTTCCACGGCTTGGGAGCTGCTCGGGGCAGCTTCCTATTTTCAGGCATTCTCCCCAGAAAGCCACCCAAAGCAGAAAAACGGCAGGTGTTGGAAAAGGACAGAGGTTGAATCGAATTGGGATGAAACCTTTAGCTACTCCATGCAATCCAATAATTTCCACAGACGCTGAAGTGTTTGTCACCCAGCTCATTTGGGCTAAGGATCAATGGATCGCGAAGATGCAGCAGCCCCAGCGCATCTTCCATTGAAAAGCCCGGCAATGGCAGACAGAGGCTTGTTTTACAAGAGGGAATGCCTTTTATATGACACTTGTGTTACCCCTTCAAAGGCCAACAAAGAGAACTGGCATCCAAAATTAGGCCGCTGTCTTTTTGAGCAACCTTCAGGTGTTTGCTATTGAGGAATACCTTTGCGATAGGCAACGGATAGCCCATGCACTGAGTCGCTGAAGCCGGCCAAATCGTTCGGCATGACACATGAAAGTTACCACTGGCATGCCAGCTTGCCGGCGCGCACAGAGTCGGTTCTCAAGATAACTTTGGGGTCCTGGTGGCTTTCCTTTCAGCCAACCCTCTAATTGTCAATTCTGAGAATTTCTCTTTAAACCGCCATTGAGCTCGGGGAATCTTAATGTTACTTTAACGAACCCTGTCCACTGCGACAAGGCTTGACCATCTCAATGGTAATGACGGCATCCTTCCTGGCCTGTGGGGCGTCTCCGAAGAAAGCGTCGAGGAGGGGTTGCCAGGTCAGTTGAGGGAGAATTAGGGACTGCGGCACACGGAGCAGGCCATGTGGTCAAAACTGAGAAGTGAAATATCTGCTTCTCATGCCGGTGACCCCGAACTAGGGATCTCTGGCTTCATTCCTAGAGCACTGACCTGATACTGAGAACCAGCAAGTTGTGTGCCTTGATGTGATTCACTCTTTGGCAGGGATGTTATTTTCCTTTGGCTTCAGCTGCGCCTCGCAGAGATCCCGAGGGAATTGATCAGAGCCTTACGTGCCCAGTTTCATCGAGATGACCATGAGGCTTTCAATCAAATACAGCAGAAACGAGCAGTCAATCCAATGGGTCAACTGAATCCCCTTGGATGGAATCGCCTCAGGGGCAGACTTCACAGCTTGCCCTGTCTCTCGGTTGGATTTCTATCCTTGATTCTTTGAACATTGTGGTGTTGCAAACATATGGGGGGACCTCCGTTTTGGGTGGTCTTTCAGGCCAACCAAAAGGAGACTACAATCAGAGCATCGTTGTGCTTTCTGAGCAAAAGAATCACGGGACCTTCCAAGACCTTACTTGAAGGACCAAGGTACGGCAGGTAAGTGCTGAATAGCCTGGGTTAGAACCGCGCTTGGGGGCTGTGATGTAACCATGGTTGCAAACCACTTACCTGACGACCCCTGCCTACTATACTATAATATAAACAGCGGAGCATTCCCCTTTGAGGCAGGCCATTTGTTCGTGGAAGCAAGAAGGCACTGTGATACTCTGAGCCAAGAAGTCGATTGGTTTGAGTTGGATGAACGTGGAGTCGCACGGCCCACAGCAGAATTGGGTGTTCTCACTTGTTTTCCCCTTTGTTCTGGACTAGAGATTCAAACAATGTGAGCCAACCCCGCATGGAACTTGTTGGGAAATTGTGGTTTCTGAAGAGAACTAGGGGGTATGGAACCATCCTCAGGGTGGGTTCCCCTTTCAGGTTCACCAGCAAAGTAGCCGGTGCAATCTTTGTAAAACCCCCCAAAAAAACATCTTGTGTCCAGGTCCTTCAGCAAGCAACACGATGAGAAACGCAAGCTAGCATGCTCGGCACAAGCTCATGTTTGCGCAAGGCCAAACAAACGGGATCCGCCCTTTGGGGCAGCCGGCCTTTGGAAGGCTTGGGACTTGCTGGAGACTTTCCAAATGCGTTGCCGAAGGCGGGCCTTCAGTCAGCAGGTGATTTTGGCCGAACGTGCGCCAGCAACTGGCTTGACAAGAAGTCTCAAGACAAAATTTATCAACATGTTGGGGAGGGTTCCTTTTGGTTTCCCTTTAAAACAGCCAACAAAACGCACCCTCAAGAAACATGCGCAATCGAGCAAATTGGAGCTTTCCCTGGCACCAGCCAGGCAAGTCTTGGCCAAGGTGCTGTTGCATGGCGATCTGATCGATTTGGCCTTCAACATCGCACCTCCATGTCGATGAAACGGATCAAAGACGATTGCCTCGGCCAAGACGTGCTACATACCCTGAGAGGCTGTAATTGGCTGGTCTGAACGGATTTCCCAGCCTCAATATTCATTTTGGGGCGTTGGAAAGCCCCATATTCGATCCGCAGCCAGGTTTGTGCAACACAGCAAAGCTTCAGACCAGAGCGCGTCCCAGCTGCGAGTGGGCCTGAGATCGGGATGCGCTTCAGGCTCCAACGGGTCGACGCTTAAAACAAGAATAAAATCCAGTTTGACCCCGAAAGGGAAGCCAAAGTCCCATTTGGCCATCCTGTTACCAGGCTTCGGGTTTCAGGTCCCCGCTGAGGTCTGCTCCTGTACTGGTTGTTCCAGGATTCCCGCGCTGCCCTCGATGGCAAGAGAGCCGAGGAGTCGCGAAAGTGTGGGGGAGGATTGGCTGGAAATCTCGGGGAAATCCCCCTGGTAGGATCCCTTGAGTTTCCCTGCACAAGCATGGGGTACCCTAAATTCAATCAAACCCACATCTCCGCAGTTCTTGCATACGTGTTGTAGTTCTTGTGTGTTTGTTGTTGTCCTTTATTCATTTTTGGGGGGCGGGGCTCAGACTGCAGTAGTTGCAGGGAGCTGCAGGAAACTGCACTTTGGCCAACATGTCGAACCAAGACTTGTAGTAACTAGTCCAGAACAGTTGTACCAAATGGGTACCAAAACACAGTTCTTTCTTTGGCACTCACTTGCTCAAAGCGAGTGATCTTAGCTGGCATTTTGGGTTTCAAGTTCTGTGCAGGTCTTTTGGTTGCGAATGAACTGGGTTTAATTGATCACCATCCACCAACTCGGCCAGGAGTCTTTACGTATCCCACCCTTTTTGCTAAGCCTCCAAGATCGTTGCCGGTATTCAGAGGGAGAACCACGTACGCTCATTGGTGTACCTATAGTTGTTCCGGGGTGAGATTCGGTCACCTTCACCTGCTGGCCCGCTTTTCCAAACGCAAGATGACACTTGAACCGGAGGAGGGGGGGGTTGCGCTCCTGAGATGGGTGCCGACCATGGGCAGTTCTCGGATGTGCTTGGCAACTCTAGCACTAGCTCTGCCGCACAAATTTGAACCATGTGGCGCAACGGTTGGTTTCCCTGAAACCGGTACCCTCAAAAAGGCGCCCATGTGGAATGTATGATGTAGCTGAAAGAGGAAGTTGAACGACTAGCATGATTTCCTCCGCTGCATCGTTTGTCATGCTTGAGATTCTTCAGCTCAAACTGCTCCAGTCCCACCCCCCAAGCCAACTCCAAGCCGCACCCTTACTCCGATGTAAGCCCACCCTCCCCAAAATCCACCAAACCAACCTCTCAACCCAACATTTACCACACCTGAAAAGCCCATCCCGAGCTCATCCAACCCCATCAACAACTGGCTTCAAGCCGCACAGCGGAGCACTCGCGCGCAAATGTGTCTAATCCCGGCAAAACGCTTGTCCGTTGTGCCATGTGCCCATTGTTTTGTGGACCGCCAAAAAGGCCAAGCCGCGTATTTTCTCACGGCGTGCTTTGTTTCTCTCCAGTGCGCGTTGTTGTGTTCCTACTGGCTTGACTTAACCTCACTGAAACCATATTGAAATATAAATGCACCAATTTTGGCATGTTTGAAGCTGGGGACCAAAAACGGTTGTTTGCCTTTTGGTGTCCCTTCTTATTCAAAAAACGGTACCCAAATCTCAGGGTCCCCATCTGGAGGGCGCAAAGGAAGCGATTTTGGGGCTGGCCTCGAGGAGAAACAGCCCTGGGTGGAGATGGTGAAGCTGCTGAGGTGCGCGACTCAAGTGGCGGATTCCCAAGTGAGGTCTGTGAGGCACCCCGCCTACCCGACCCGATTGGTTTTTGGTCCTCCAAAAGGTTTTGTTTTCAGAGTCGGGGCCCTCCATTGGAGGGTCCGGGTTCTTTGTAGCGGTATGAGCGTTAGGGCGCCATTTTGAGTGGAGCTCAGTTTGCTATTGTCATTTTGACTTGAACGACATCGCCCTAGCAGCTCTGAGTTTGAGGCCATCTATTTTGTCAGGTTTGACAGACCTCAAGAGCCCGTGCGACTGCCAATTGCCATAAGTAATTGCTGCACAGTTCATTCCCTAAACCTCGCAATATGGTCTCCAAATGGGGGAATCCGCAGGGTGGTTTTCTGTTGGGATTTTTTCAAGCAAGCTCAACAAGGGCACCCTCAACAAAGACACACCCCAAGTACACCAAACACATACCGGTAAAGTACTGGAAAATCCTCGTTCCCTGCTTGCCATAGTAGTTTTGCCGGAGGCTTGGCCGATTGCATGCCTCACCTAGGCAGCTGAGCGGCGAGTACAACGTCTTAGATCCCTAGTATCAGCTCTTGCGAGGGCCACACCTGTTCGCAGCCAGTGCGTTCGGATCGTTCGCAGCTGGTCAAGGCACAGGGGCCTGCGTCATTTGTGTTCCTTCCACAAAAGGCAGGCATGTGTGAGGGTTGGGTATATTTTATCTTTTGGTGATTTAAGCATCCGCCTTTGGGCCAGTTTTCAGTGAGGGTCCTCTTCAGGGGGCACTTATAAATATAGGGAGCCCTGTGAGTGGTGGTGGGGTGCGAGATTCAAAGTCCAATAAAATGTTTTTGCAGATTGAATCTTGTGCCCTAGCTAGGGGAGATTTCAGGTGACATTCTCCCCTGTGTTTGCAACCGGGTTTGAAATTCCAGGCTTGTAACATATAATCCTGTGTAGTCTGTCGGGAAATGAATTTTGATCAACTTGTCTCAAATTATGTATGCTTGCTTTTGAATATTGCTTGAAGAATGGAGGAATAACGTTGCCCCCTTCTTTAATCCCCATGCCACATGTGGATTCCATGTAATTGCTGGCTGTGACTGGGCGTTCGGCCGGCGCATTCAGCACTCTGTTGCCCCGTGGCCTGCCGCACGTGAGCGCGTGAGCGGTGAAGTCGAAAATAGATGAAAGCGGCTGTGCAGGCGTGTATGCGTGTGCGTGTGGGTGTGTGTGTGTGTGTGTTAACTGGTTCTTCTTTTGTCAAAAGAATAGCACACGCGTGTGGCGGGAGAATAGAATTGTGCAGAAGCGTGGCCCTGTGCGTGAATTGGCGTCTCCCGAGAGCTGAAAGCTAGCTTGATTGCGGCGCCTGCTCGGAGCAATCTCGGAGCAACCTCGGACGACGCTCGGACCACGTTCGGACCAGTCTCGGAGCGACGGCCCATTGACACGACAACACGGAGGCTTCGCAAGGATAGAAATGCACAGCAGGCGCAGCGCTTTCGCAAGGTGAGGTACAGACTTCGTGGCAGGCACAGCACTTTTGCAAGGTCAAGTGCAGATTTCGTGGCAGGCACAGCACTTTCGCAAGGTCGAGTACAGATTTCGTGCCAGGCGCAGCACTTTCGCAAGATGCGGTGCAGATTTCGCGGCAGGCGCAGCACTTTCGCAAGGTCAGGTACAGATTTCGTGGCAGGCGCAATACTTTCGCAAGGTCAAGTATAGATTTCCTGGCAGGCGCAGCACTTTCGCAAGGTCAAATACGGATTTCGTGGCAAGCGTAGCACTTTTGCAAGGTTACATGCAGATAGAGAGATGGATAGATTGATCGATAGCTAGATAGATAGGCAGATATAGGTAGAGAGAGAGAGAGCTAGATAGAATAGATAGAGAGATATTCAGATAGGATAGAGTATGAATTGATAGGTGGATAGATAGATACACAGATATAGGCAGAGAGACACAGGACACAGGTAGATAGATCAGGTAGATAGATCAGGTAGATAGACAAGAAGAGAGACAAAAAAGAGATAAGAGAGAGGGAGGGAGACAGATAGACACATAGATAGATAGAGAGAGAGAGAGAGAGAGAGAGGGAGAGAGATAGATAGATGGATAGATAGCAAGATAGATGGATAGACAGACAGACAGACAGACAGCCAGCAGACAGACAGACAGACAGATAGATAGATTGAGAGATAGGGAGGTAGATTGATCGATTGATAGAGAGAGGTATATAGACGAACAGCGGATTGAAATCAAAGATAGGGAGAGATAGAGAGATAGAGGGAGCAAGAAAGCCAGAAGGGAAGAAGAACCACGAAAAAAGAAAACAAGAAAGCGAGAAAGGTGGAATGAGAATAAGGAAAGAAAGAAGAAAAGAAACGAAAGGAGACAAGAAAGAGAAAGGCGCCTATAGTTGATATTTTTCGAAACTTCCGCCCACCGGCTTCGCCGGCTCTGCTGGTAGTTGTGTAGGTGTGTAGATTTGTGTGTGTGTGTACTTGTTTGTAGGTGTGTAGGTGTGCCTCTGTGTGTTGGGTCACCGACCTTGACTCGTTGGGGCCATTTTTCCAACGTCGAGAGCTCAGGCTTTGCCTAACCCAGATCAACGAAGCCGAGCGACCACCTTGAGGATGTCTCCACCTTGAGGATGTCAATCTAAAAGGGTCCACGCAAATGAGCAAGCTCTTTTGCTTGAAGTCACTGTTCATCATGGCATTTGAGAAGGACCAACAGTTGGGCTGGGAATGCCCAGAAGACCTTCAGATTGTCCCTGCTTAGACAAATAGGTGGCCCCTTCCAAAGAGTATTATAAATATAATTCCTTTTCTGGGTAAGATGGTGGCAAAAGGACAACTTTGACCCTTAAAGGCAGTGACACAGTTCAAGGACTCAGCGTAACCTAGTCAGTAACATGTTCCAAGCTGATGTGTGGGTGTGTGAACCGTGACATGGGGGGGGGTGGGGGGTGGTCAAAGATGGTCCTTTGGTACCGCGCCGTGCGGCTTTTTGAAGGGGGTTGCACTCCGCTGCCCTCAGCACATCAACCGGGTCTATATCACGCCAATGCTTCCAATTTCCCCTTTGCTAAACAGAGGAAATCGTTATGTTAAAAGTTGCAACCTGACCATAGTGGGTTGAGTTTGTCCATCTGGTACCCTTACACTTTTTGAGTTAGTAGGCACGGGTATGGACTCCTTTATATGAAAGTTGCAAACCCTTATAAGGATGTCTTGTCAGGGAACCCTGACCATGGCACACAGTCGCCCTACAGTGGCTAGTGATTTTGTCCAAAGCCCACGCAGGTGGGCTCCGGAGCTGATCCCGGCCAGTGTCCGACGGCCGCCGGAGGAGCGACAGCCACGATGAGACAGGTCTTTTTCGGGGACTGGTCCCATCCGTTGGTGAAAGTTGGATTCTAGGTTGCTGAACACTTGGATTTGAGGAACCACCTGTTGTCACCGAACAAATCCGAGGTTGTGGGGATGAGAATCCAACTTTGGTATTACAGGAAGAAATATTCTCATTACATTGGGCCGAACAAAGAGGTTTTTCCCTTGCCTATAAAGGCACCCGAACTTGTCAGAAGGTTAAAGTCAGGAGTTACACATTTTTGCGGATGGCTGACTCACGACTTTGCTTCGATCACCGGGTCTCGTAGGACCAAAGAATCACTTCCCCCATGTTGATATATTTGTTGTTGTTTTGTGGTTTTCATGAGCTTACCTGGGGTGAAACGAGCTCACTATGATGTGGGTCCTTTACTTGGCGGATCCCTTGTTTCAAGCCCCCTTGCAGGTAAATTCACACGATTAATAAATACTACATCAATGTGGGGCAAGACATTGCTCATCAAGTGGATTGCTTCATTTTTTAATTGCTGCACGGAAATATGGCGCAAAAAGTACAGACTTAGACTAGGTCAACCTGATTTACTGATTGCCATTATTGTTCCTTTAAGGCCTGAGATGGCCTTTCGAGTCGGGCCCAGGATCGCATTCGCATCCGGATCTTTGCGACGCTCAACTGCAGCGATGTGTGTCTGTGTGTGGCTGTGTCTCTGCGTGTTTCTGTGTTTGTGTGTGTGTGCGTGTGTTTCTGTGCTTGCGTGTTTGGGTTTGCATGCGCGTATGTGCCCGTGTGCGCGATACGCAAATCCACCCCGAAAGTGTTGGATTATTTTTGGAGGATATGCCAAACTGTCCTAAGGGTCAGGCAGATTGACAGCGCTGACCCCACAGCAAGCCAATACGTCCGTACAAACCCCCATGTGCAGGAGGTCGCGGCAGATTTAGCTGTACAAGACCGACTTGGCTTTTGGCTTGCATGCTGCAGGCACCATCCCATGTACTTGCAAGAAACTGTCCGGCCCTCAACAGCAGCCTACAGATGCCTCAGCTTTGCATGCTGCAAAAGCTGGGAGAGATTGAAGTGCACCACACAAGGTTCGGAGACGTTAGGACCATTTTCAAGACTGCCCAGCCGCAAGTTCAGGGCCACTCAGGATTGCTCTTTGGAGTGTAAATGTCAGAGAGGCTCAGAAAAGGCAGTAGAGGCCTTGCATCGTGGTTGCAAGACCATCAACAGCCGCTTGAGAATTGTGCGTGATTGCTCTTTACTTTGCCCGCCAACCAACTAGCAACAAGAAAAGGTGTTTATTCGGGAAAGCCGTGAATTTGTACGCTGGCTTCAACCGTATTTTCTTGAGAGCAATATTCAGCTCTTGATTTATTTATTTACGTATGATTGATGAGTTCATTTGTTCCTTGATTTACTCCCTCCTCCAAACGTCCACTTTGTTTAGGGTATCATGCCATTTGTTGATTAAGAACAAGGAGGCATTCACCACGGAAATCAACACGTTTGGACTCCGACAAAAGTAGATACTGGGCCCCGATTGTTCTGAGGTGGAGTGCTTCGAGGACCTCGCAAAGACACAGGGTGGCGAGGTGCAGTAGCAGACCGAGCGGACGGGGGGCGGCCGAGGGGGGGGGGGGATTTTACGGTCAACCGGGGGTTTCCGAACATAAGGCAGAGCTTCCAGCACTGGTTTCGCCCATGAATGGGTGGCTTTTGAGATCACCTGTATGTTTTGCCAAGGAGTTTCTCTGGAATAAGGCACATCGATTTTGGTAGGGCGATACATGAATGGGAAAGTAATGGGATTCTTGTAAAGAGAAGCTCATATGTGATTTCACAACATGGGACTTGGGGTGTATGCCTTTATGAGATTAATGCCAAACGTAACAGCTGTGGAGCCCCTTGGCTTGGTCTTGCAGGTTTGGGTACGGTTTTGGGGTGACAAATATAACCACAGCCATCCCAGAACCAAATGCGTCTTGCCCCGTTGATGTTGACCCCGAATTAGTCAGCCTGGCTTATATTTATTTCCCACAAGTGATCCGGATCCCCTAGATGCAAATGGGACATCGATGAAGCTCAACCGCCCCCTACGCCAAAAAAAACGACCCAAATTCCCTTGGTGTTCAGCAACTGTTTGACCAGAATGACTAAGAACAGGAGAAGTACAGCCAGATGATTCTTGTAGCTGCAGCCAGACGTGGCATACGGAGCTGCCAGAGCAATCTGAAGGATCCCTCGGCCGCCAGGTAGAAGGCCCGGTGGTGCTGGCCCCGAAGCTCTTCAAGATGTGCCCGGTCTCGGTAGGTGTCTGGGGGGCGACGGAGACGACAAAGTACTGTACCTCCTTGGAAGGACCCTTATATGCCGTTGAAGGGTTGCTTTGGGACCAGTTGAAAACAGTGAGCCACTTTGAAACCATTTGAGAATAGCTGCCTTCTGCTGGAATCCAGCTTTGAACGGTCATCAGGCTCACCTGGAATTGTCATATGTCATGTTCAATGAACTCGACAATTTGGATGCCTGTTTTGAGAGTCCTCACGCCTTGTGACTTCTTGAGACGTGAACCCTTTCAATTTGCTCGCGTGCAACTGCATGACCTCTTGGCTTTGCGCCAATCAAGCAGTTCTGTCAAGAGAGTTTTCAAGCACCCCACCCCCTTGTCAAAGCCAAAGCCTTCAAGCAAACGCAAACCTGGCAGCTGTACCCAGATTCTGCCCATGTTTTTTCCTTGTCCGCTCGTTTAAGCATCGCCTTTGGGGCCATTTCAAGCAGGTTTCCCTACGTTTAAAGGGAAGCATCGGGAGCGCTGTCTGGCGGAGGTACATCAACAAGAGCCCCAAAGGTCACAAGAAGTCCAAATACCACAAGGTCATCATCGAGTACCACTGGTCTGCGACTCAGTGACGTGGCCAATGGGTTTATCACACATGCGGATCTCTTCAATGTGTAAACCTGCAGTTCACGCCACGATTCTCGTAAGGTTTGTCAGTTGACGCCCACTTGTTGTTAGGTCACTTGGGCTGCCACGCAGCGGGTGCCCTCACAAAGGACATGTGGCTTGATCAAGATTCCCGGTAGTCTATATGGTCCGTTTAGGAGGGACATGTGGGAACTCACTAGATTTCCCATGAACAAAGGGACTAGCTAAATTTCCAAATTTCCCAATGTCCTCTTGGGGAAAAACATCATTTGGCCGCACTTCATATCATCAATGGTCTTCCAGTTGTTTTCACCGTCGACTCGGTGTTTTCGCGCAAGAGCACGAGGCAGCTTGACTACTACCCGCCCAAGGAAGGCGGCCTGGAGGCTGCCAGGTCCCCAACGAGGGAAGTTCGAAAAGACGCACTCTCTGAGTACCTGGACATTGTGCTTTGTGGGAAGACCGTGTCAGTGGTGAACAAGAAGCCTAGACTCTTTGTGGCCAATCCACTCAGGAAGTGAGAAGCGGCCCTGTGTTTCTGTCTTTCCCGACTTGATTCCCAACCCTTAAAGCGCATTAGACGGAGGCTCTAGGAAAATGTGCAGTGGGTGACCCGCAGAGATGGTTTGTTTTCCGCCGTTTTCCCTCGAAGCACCGTCTAAAACATGGCTCTTGCGCGGAGTCGCTGAATTGCTGTTGAAGAGGTAGACAAAACTAGCTTAGTTGGGCTGGGTTCGCACGTCCTCTCTTGTTTTTTTAGTCTTCAGGAAGGCCTTCTATTACGGAAGGCACAACCGTGACATGAACTGTTTGGGAAGCAACCTGCAAAGACTCAGAGTCTGACCTCTTAGGCTCGTGGTGTGTGTCCATTTCCCAAGTCTTCGACGTGAGTGGCCAGCCTCGGACTTAGGTCATGAAGTTGAATATTCCGTACCAGGAGACTTGGCCCGAATCGATCGCGTGGCCAGCGGGTTCAGGTTGATCGCCTTGGGAATCATGCCGCAGCGGATTTTTTTGGTGGAAAGCCGCAGAATCGGAAGCACCGCATGGCAGTCTCGCTCGGGGACATTGGGACCCCCCTCTACCCTCCAGAATTCTTAGAACCCTTCTAGGAACCGGCTCCAAGCACTCTTCCCGGGGTTCTCGCGGCCTCTTTTGTTCTATTCCCAGCGCCCTGCTGTTCGCAGAGGAGCCAGGCGTTGCCTTTTGGCCCCCGAAAAGGACCCGCAGACAGACTTTTTTGGCTGGACCGAAATTCACAAACAGTTCAACTTTTAGGGTAAGACTCAATTGAAGGCAGGAAAGCCATGGAACATCTACTGTATTTTCTAGGGTTGTAACTCGGTCAATTTTAGGGGATCCAAGATGAACCTAATAGGAAAGCCCTGATAGGTGCTGGTCTTCCTGCCTCAAGCTGGCAACTGCAAAAGAAACGATGCATGGGGAGTGGACCGTGCTCAGGTGCTTCTTTTGATCTGCAATTCAAGATATGTTCTGAAAGACTTTGCTTGAGTTGTATTTAGTTGTGCTCTCTGGTTCTGTTTGTTTTCAGGTATAAAAAAGCAGATTTTTCGCTGACATGCCAAGGGCCGGAAAGACCTGAGTGACAGGTCCTCGCATGCGTGCCTCAAACCGGAGGTGCTCCATCCGGTTTTGGACTGCTCAAGGGAAGCCAAATCTGCGAATCTGCACATTTGAGGCACTTTCACCCTTTGAGAAATGATTGGTGTCCTTCAAGTTGTTGTTTGTTTTACAAAAGAATATGTCCAGGCATAGAGGTAGTGCAACATTTGCTTGGGGGCCTCAGATTCCCTCCCTGGAAACACCAATTGTAAAGTGGGGTCCAGCTACTTTTGGGGGCGCCCCCTATTCCCATCCAAAGACGGCATGTGCGAAGAGAGAAGCCTTTCCACTTCTTTCCACAGGTTGAATGTTTTTGTTTTTTTTGTTTTTTCCTGGGGAATGTTTGTTGTCACCCTCAAAAAACACACACACCCACATGTCCTTTGGGACCGTCTCAACAACTTGGAAACCCTTTGCCATGGCTGGTTTCACGTTGGTTTCCTTTTGGCTGGTCCCAAACGGCGCCTTTAGTTTTGACGCAGGAGTAGTGATATAATAAATATTACATATATAATCCCAGTTATGCAGCAGTTATGCACTGTAGTAATAGGAAAGACTCAGATTGAACTCACCGAACGACCAACAGACCCTAAGGGTCACCTCGCAACTTCGAACGCCACCGGGAGGCACAATACACGACTGTACTCTTTTGGACCCATATCAAGTTGGCAAGCGTGTATTGATTCCCAGTATGTTTGGGTCCCCAAAAGTTCACCACGACATGGGCCTCAGGTCCACATGGACCTTCGGTGATCCGAGCACCGAGTGGAGAAGTGATTTGGACGAGCCCGCGCGAGCACGAGCCCAGCAGGAAACCTTTCAGCAATAAATGGCTCGTTGAAGGGGCTATGTCCAGCTATTTGAGAAAGTAATCCAGGCATTGAAACAATTGAAGGGCTGCTCTCTCGCTTCACATAGCTGCGCTCCCTTTGCAATCAAACCAACAGTTTCCCGAAACTTGGCCCACAGACCTGAGCTTGGAATCGTAGGGCACGGGCGCATTTCTCATGAAGCCGGCGAGTGAAAGGATGGTGCGCAGACCTATGCCTCGTTTTTTGTTCCCACTCTGGGGCGTGGGCGAGTCGAATTTGCTGGCGACCAGGCGTTTCTCGTTGCAACGGCCGTCTCTTCAAATCAATGCCAGGTGACAGTGGTTTCAATGGTTTCGCTGGCGTCCCACTACGGATTCTTATTTCAGATTAGGATTAGGGAGCCTCCCCGCAATTTGGACAACCCAGATTGGGCATGGCAAAAATCCGCGGGTGTCCTGCTCAAGCCACTATTTTCCATCAGCAAATCAGCAGTGATCAAACCTGCAGCCCAGTCAGACACGCATGCGAATCGGTATCCTTGGCAGTAGATGGTATGTGCGACTGCAGACAAGATTAGCCAAGAGCAGGTGTGGTCAATTTGCAAAGGGATCAAGCACCAACGGAACCAACAGACATGCACAGAGCGACTTGAGCTGCTCAGCTGCGCTTTCCCTCAGGGAAATAGAAGAAAACTCGAAAGGGTTTTTGCACTTGCAGGTTCTAAGCTTATGTTCCACTTGGGAATCATAGAGGGTGTCAGAAGCTACACCCCGCGTCCGTTGTGCGCAGCCATGGGACCTGTCCTTCC
>CAUJNA010003788.1:216700-264200 GCA_963377175.1 Effrenium voratum | reverse complement strand
TCTTGGTTCCTTTCGCCAGACCGAAACCACATGAGACTTGTGACTATTCCCAAAAGCCTTCATTCAAATGTTGACTGCGGATCAAACCTGAGGACCATATGAATCAGAGGACGCCCCCTTTGGGTTGCGAAAGGATTGGGCCCCCCTTGAACTGATTTCCCAACGGAGATTCTGGATTCGGACGGACCAACCCTCCATTTTTACCAGCCCAGGAGAAGAAATGGATTGCACGCGTGTTGCGTGCTGCCTGGAAAGACGGTGCAACTCTAGGAAGACCTCCTGGCCCATTGTTGGGAAAAACACACCATATATACTTGGTGTGTGAAGGGTATACGGTGCATGCTGCAGGGTCAGGGGCTGACAATGCGCTTCTTTGGACCTGCCCAGGTGGACCAATACTGGCTAGAGCTGTCGGCCCCTCAGTCTTCCACATGGATCCTCACAGGCGGGTTGGCCAGCACTTGTCAGACGGCCCCCTTTGTAGGCAAAGAGGAACAAGTCGTAAATGGGCCGGCCTGGGAGGATAGATAGATTTATCATAGCCCGATAGGGGCATGTCAACTGGTGTCGGGCTTTCTGATTGAAGAACATAGCCAGGATACGCCCATGACCTCTGGCGCAAGTAGTATTCATTCACCGTGGATATGCAATTACACGAGAAAAAGAGAGAGAGAGAGTGAGAGAGAAAAGGAGGGAGAGAGGAGGGAACGAGAAGGAGGCAGAAAAGGAGGGAGATAAGGAGGGCGAAAATGAGAGAAATAAACAGAAGTACATTAACAAGCGAAAGACGGGAAAAATAGATAAGTAGAAGAAAGGAATAAGAAAGGAAATAACAAACGAAAGAAACAAATACATGAAGCGAGAAGGAAAAGGCGGACAAGGAAAACACAAAAGAGAACTCGACAAGTAATCAAACGCGCACGTGTGGTTTGCCCAGACCGTCCACTTAGGCCACACGTTTCGGCTGGCAATGAGGCCGTGGGAAGGGATTTAACTTGGCCTCAAGCCGCATCGCACGAGGTCTTCCCATGGAACATAGACAAGACACCCTGGAGCGCGCATGCTAAAACATTGGGTAGGATTCCGATCGGCGCGTGCTTTTTTTGTTTCTCTTTTTTTCGGGAGAACTGCCTGCGGGCAAACCACAATTAAAGAAGGGAATTAGAATGTAAAGGCAACACGAGAAAATACAAGATCAAGCACCATAGGACAAGAAAGAAACACAGACATAACAAGAACAGACAATAACATAACAGAAAGAAACAGCGCAAATAATTAAATCAAGAAAGAACGACAGACATAAAGAGAGAATTTAACGGCCAAAAATAAAGACACATGATAAATACAAAACTGATGATGAATGGCATGGCTAATGAAATAACACACAACACCAATAATCAACAACATAAATTGAGAACGAACCAACAAGTACAACACAGAAAGAGAGAGAGAGAGAGAGAGAGAGAGAGAGAGAGAGAGAGAGAGAGAGAGAGAGAGAGAGAGAGAGAGAGAGAGAGAGGGAGGGAGGGAGGGAGGGAGGGAGGGATAGAGAGAGCGAGAGAGAGAGAGAGCAAGAGCAAGAGACAGGGACAGAGACAGAGAGAGAGGGAGATGAACGTATCGAGAAGGGGCGGGAAAGAGAGGGGAGGAGGGGGAGGAGGGGGAGGAGCGGGAGGAGGGGGAGAGAAGAGGAGGGAAGAGGAGGGAAGAGGAGGGAAGAGGAGGGAAGAGGAGGGAAGAGGAGGGAAGAGAGGGAAGAGCAGGGAAGAGGAGGGAAGAGGAGGGAAGAGGAGGGAAGAGGAGGGAAGAGGAGGGAAGAGGAGGGAAGAGGGAAGAGGAGGGAAGAGGAGGGAAGAGGAGGGAAGAGGAGGGAAGAGGAGGGAAGAGGAGGGAAGAGGAGGGAAGAGGAGGGAAGAGGAGGGAAGATGAGGGGAGAGGAGGGGAGAGGAGGGGAGGCGAGGGCAGGCGAGGGCAGGCGTGGAGTGAGGAGCGAGAAAACACACTTGCTTGAGGTACTTTGCAGTGGCAACTTCGGTGGCTCTTTTTGCCCTTGGCTGAGTCTGCACTGGCTGTGGCCGCCAGGGACAAATGCAGGGTTACGCCAAGCGGCTTTTGAGCATGTCAAAGTGCTAACTACGTTGCTGAAACCAATTTCGCCCAGCCTAGTTGAGTGAACTGGGACCTGATCTCTACCTCGGGCCAACGAGGTAGCGCTGGTGTTTTGGGGGTGCGCCCTGATCGACCCTGCGCTGATGGCGCCGGTGGATGTCATCATCCCATCCAAATATCAGCGGCGGCCTCAGTTGCGCAAACATGTGTTGAAATTCAATTTGGTTGTTTTTCTGTTGGTTCCCTTTAGACCAATTTCAAAGCGGATTCCTCAAAAGAACGGCCAATTGGAAAAGCCAACTCTATCTGATTGTGAGGGTCCCTGGTGGCAAACTGGGTGAGCGTATTGTAGCGTCGGGCCTGACAACATTGCTGGCCGCTGCGCAGAGTTTGATCGGCGATGCATTTTGATGCTTACTTTCAGGCAGATTCTGAGTCCGGCGCTTTATCTCAACGATAGAATTCGTCTACTAAGCCGGGAAGATGTCCATTTTGAACATCTCTGGGGCTCCCTCTAATGAAGCCATGATCAACCGCGAATAAACGTCCAGGCCGACACCTGGCCCCCGCCCGGGAGTTCCTGTACAGGTTCATACGGGTTCACGCATTCTTAGCCTTGGGTTTCCACCCAGATTAGATGCTTGAATCTGTGCTGTCCAGCGGCCCATTCGCGGCCCATTCGCCAGCCATTCGCGACAGGCTCACGGCTGAGTTCAAGCAGCATCTCATGTTCGGAGCTCCTTGGCCGAGGTTAGCGCAGCATAAGCCTCCAGAGGTTCTCCTTCAATCAGAAGCCCGGCGGTTCCTTCACCAGCTATCCTGGAAAGCCTGTAGGTCTTTTTGGTTTTTTTTCTGACGCTTCGTTTCGAGTCTCGAAGGCCTCTGCCCATGCGACCCCTCGACCCCTGAGGCGATGTTCGGGCCTACGGATCCAGATCCCAGCTGCAGTTGGCAGACGGGGTTCAGGCCGGCCAACGCTTGCTCTTGGATGCCAAAGGGCGCTTTTTTTGACCTCGTTTCCCAACTTGGGTTTTCAGTGCATGATGGCGAATATTGACCATTGCTCACATGGTATAGTCCATGGTTTGGGGCACCCCCTTTTGGTTGGTTTGAAAGGCAAACCAAAAAGAAGCCAGCCATTCTGGAAATCCCCCAAACCTTGAGACAAGCCCATGCAAACGAGGCTCTTCATGCAGTATGTCCATACCTTGTGCCCCATGTTTCTGGCCCGGACCTCGGTTAGAAGCCTCCCGCGAACCTCGTTTTTCTCCTCTACTTGTCAATTCGAAGTAAGCCCCTTTGTTTGTAGACCGAAAGCCGGTTTGGTCGAACAAACAGGGGTTGCTCAGAAATGTTTGGACAGATTTCGGCAGAGGGGCATGAGTGAGCTTCCTTCCGAGATGGGTTTCACTACCCCCAAACCACTACCCCCATAGGACAATGGGATATGCAACAATATAGCCATTTGGGGATAGAGCCCATGCGTTCCGTGGTCTTGGTTCCTCAGCCCCGCAGTAGAACACGCCGAGGTTGTTGACATGGCCTTAGCCGAGCATTCGCCGTTGGAAGCCAATGTAGAGATCAATGCGACCCTGGCGTTTGCTGTGAGTTGCCTGGCATTTGGTTGATTGCGCCCGATCTTAAAACAATTGCAAGAAAGAACTCTGAATGAATTCATGAAATCAACAAATCCCTTGTCTCAGGTCCAAGATTGGCTGAATTCCTAGAGATTGCCCTGTCTCTCGAAGAATCTTACCCTCTTGGGGTAGATTGCAGTCCTAGGGATTGGAAGGAAGTTCTTGGCTGCTGAACCCTTCAAGCAAGTGTCTGCTAGACCTGGTTAAAAGCCAGGTGTAAGAGGTGAACTTCACTGGGTTCTGCCGAGGCTGACTCTGAAGAAGTCCCTTCTGTATAAGAGGTGCTTGTTCATTCGGGCTGTTGGATGCTGTTTGAAGGGAAACAGCGGAAGCCGACCATGTTTAGCTCTCTCTTCTTTTTGGAAACACCCAGTTACCTGGCCAATATTTGCATTAACCAAACCTCGACCCAGGTGCAAATGAAATGTTCCAAGCAAGCTCATAATGCGTGTGTTTGCATGGGGCACCAGACGCGAAGGGTTTCTATTCAGACACCAGGTACTGTAGCTTGAAGTTCGAATTCGCAGGATTTTTTCGCATTTGACTCCTTTCGGGAAAACCGGGTGGGGGGAGGGGGGGGCGGAAATCCTTTTGGAAGTTCGGAGTGGGTTCAGGTTCATGTCCTTGCAACCCATCAAAGAGCTAAGCAGGCAGCAAAAGAGGGAAGCAGGGTTTGCCTTTGGCTTTCGCTTTTCTGGAAACACACACACACACACACCAAATATCGAGAATATATGCCCCCAATTACTCTAAATATCCACTATGTTAAGGGGAACATACTAACCCAAAACTAAAAAGGATGTATTTACCATGGAAAGCCAGGTCGTCACAATATACCCGAAAAGCAGCTTGTATTTGCAGTAGGTGTGCCTTTAAAAGGGGTTGAGGTTCGACTTCCGGGAACTCCAGAAGGGTTTTTCCCAGGGAGCCCAAGCAACGCCAAATGGGGTCTTCTGGGAATCTATAGACCGATAAGGACAGAAAACGGTCATTCAAAAGGCGGTCCCTCGTGCTCTCACACCCCACAAATGCTGCCCTTTCGTGGTGGGCAAAATTCGTGTTCTGGAGAAAACTTGTTTCGAGGGGCAGAGGAGCGGAACCCCTACATGTTTCGACCATCTTGGTGCGGGGACACGGTTGTGGAAGATTGGGTTGCACGGCGAGTCTGTATCATGCCAAGGAAATCCCGGTTTCAACCAAAGTATTTGGAATAGGAATCAACCCCAAATCACTATCACGGAAAGGGGCTGGGCCATTCTCCGCCACAGCAGAAACTGTGCCAACTTTGGATATCATTTTGACGGGTTCCCGTAATGAGCCATCCATTTGCCACCAAGGGCGTGTGTTTGAGGAGTTGCAGTGTGCATGTTCCACAAGGGGCATGGGGGATCTGTCCCTTCGAGGCTACATTTGTTGGAACCTCTTCTGCTGGTGGCTGTTGCGGGTACCGCCCTACCCGCTGCAAAAGCGCCTTTTTGCCCAGTGCTCAGGTCCGTATGCCACGCGTGTGGTAAGTCTCTACGGATGAACAGAAAAAACAAATTCATACAACATAGACTTGAATTCGTGAATACAGTTTTGGGAAACCAAAAGAGGATGTATACCCTTTGTTTGACCCTTGGTTTCAGGGAGGGTTTCTCCTCAGAGAAGATCATGACTGAAGCAAGTCGGTTTGACCTTGCTGGTGGCTCGGGAAACAAGTTGCCCCCCTCCCATGCTTGCGGCTTGTCACTGTGGCAAGGTTTTGGGCATGAGGGGATGGTTTCCTCTCTGTTACCATCCTTTCAGTAAATAATTTGTCATTGAGTGTCATAGAAGTGGGTGCAGGCGATTTCCACAACCCTGGTAAACTCCAAGCTCACTATGACATTATGACACAGCCAAGTGGGTAGCTCATGCTTCCTTGTTGGAATCGTCAGCAGGGCCGCCGGAAGCAAGGCAGCTTGACCTGGTTTTAGAAGTACTTGGTCCATTGAAGTGGTTGCATTTTGAGGCGTTCTCAAATTGGTTCGAAGTGGTTCCCTTGAACTCCACCCATTTAGATCATGTTTGTGTTTGGGGGTTGGAGCCCATCATTCAGATTTTGAAGATGTCTACGTGGAGCCCAGCATACAGGGAACGGACTTTCCCCCACGCTCAGGAGCTTGGCGTGCCGTGGGCGGTGTTTGCCTATGCAGCCCGGGCCAGAGCAAGTGAGTTGCAGTTCCTTTGGAGTTGGTACCCTGCATGGGGCCCCGATTGGTTTACAGGAAAACGAGGAAGCCAGGCCCCATCTTGGGGGAGCATCCATCGTTTTGGGGCACGTGCGCGATGTCAGGCGAATGCCAAGAAGTGAGGTCTCGCAGCTTTGAAGCCAACTCACCCGCCAACATCTGAATGGAACGTGTTTCACGTGACTGCTTTTTAGGCCTTTCTGAATCCTCCTGAATGTGACCTCACCATGTCTAGCCTGGGCACAAAGTCCGTGCATTGCAAAGCATGTCCTTTCCTGGCGCCAAGCCAGAAGAGAGATTCCATTCCCTGGCCATGACCTTCGAAGATCAGAGTTTGTTTTTTCAACCACAACGAGTAAGGGGTTGTCTTGGTATGAACTTTCGAGCTGCCCCCAACTGCACGTGATGCGCAAACTCAATCCACTTGTGTGCGCCCCTGGCCTTTGCAGGACTAGAACAGGCATGTAACGGGCATACACGAAAGGAAAGTAAGGGGCCCACAGCAATGGCACATCTCATCTTATCCACGCCCCACGTCTCGCGAGCTCTTGGGCAAATCAGGTCCTTTCAATCTTCGCCATGGCCTTGCACCTTGGCACAGAATGGCTTTCAATGGTTCCTTTTGGTGCTTGAAATTCCACAAGCCATGGTGGGTCGAAATCGGTTGGATGTTTGAATGTCCGTTCACAATCAGCGCTGGGTCAGGGGACCAGGAAGCCTCCTGTCCCACCTGGCAGGTAGCCTCTAAGAACCATAATTCGAGGACCCAGGGTCATACGAAGCTCTTATAGGGGCTCCCGATACCTCGGAATACATAAGAACTTCCCGAAGCAAAACCGGAAGTCGTGAAACCCCCCGCCAGGACAAGTTTAGGGCAAAAACAAGCTAGGGGAAGTGATTTTGGCCCCAAATCCTTCAGTCATTACCACGACCACAAGCAGTTGCGCAGTTTTAGAAGGCCATGTTCGTGGCTCCAATCCTATCATCCAGTGCAGCCGGGGTTGCAACCCCAAAGTTCCCGCTTGCCTCGTGGATTTCTGGCACAAGGTGCATCTATGTGCGTTGGGTCCGCTTGGCCTGGATCTGAGAGAGCCAAACGGGTTGGGCAGAGGGTTGAACGAAGCTGAAAGGAAACGGGAAAGCCCAGTTTTCGATGTCTAAGCGATTGGGATGGCGTTTCAAGGTAGACCGAAATGCATTCTTGCAATTGTGTGGAGGGTTTTTTTGGAGTTCGACTTAGAATCCCCAGCCAACAAACCTGAACTGGGAGAGGCGAGAGCGCGGGCACGCTTATCAAGACCTTGGAGTTCCGCCTCTAATCCGGTCCCCGCCAAATGGAAATTCCCTCCTGGCAGAGCAAGACTTCTTTGATCAGGGATTTCCGCTACGGTCCTCGTCCGAATGGAGACCCCCTTTGCTGGGCAAGAAAACCGTCAGAATCGTAATTTGAAGAGTACGGAAATAAATGGAATCGTTCAAGGCACTTGTTTGGAGTTGATCAATCACGTTCAAAAGGCAAAATTAGAGTGGCTAGTTGAAACATGAATGTACAATTTAAAGTCAAATCAAAGCCATTGAGGGGGCCGTTGGAGAGCCCCCTAACCCGACTGGAGTTGGGGTCGGCAGGAAATCAGGGTAATTTAGCAGGGGTCTGGACAAACTAATATGTATCTCCAGGATAATTTGTAGGATTCCCAAAAGACCGAACCAGGTCGCGGGCTGGTTAGGCGCCTTGGCCATGGTGCTGCTGGTGTGCTGGGCCAGCGTGGGTCTGACGCCGTGGCGAGGCGCGGCCACGGCTTGACATGCTCATGTTTGGTGTTGTTGTTTTGTTGGGCGCGTCGTCTCCTCCAAAACCATTTGATTTTTCAGTATAGACTAAGCGCATGAAACAACATCGGACAATGTTATTTTTTCTGGATGTGGGTCAAGTTGGCCTCAGGTTTGTTTCACTTTGTTGCTTCTTTGCCTGGAGGGCATGTTCTTGTTTGGTTTCTTTGGGGGGGAGGTTCGGCAT
Organism: Effrenium voratum; assembly: GCA_963377175.1. Classification (NCBI taxonomy): domain Eukaryota; class Dinophyceae; order Suessiales; family Symbiodiniaceae; genus Effrenium; species Effrenium voratum. The sequence continues at coordinate 256,224 of CAUJNA010003788.1, read as the reverse complement.
GATGGTCTCGTCTCCGCACACTGGTTAAACCTACTCCCTTTTGGAGGCAAGCTCGCGGAGTTCCAGGGGCTCGCGCGGGCGCCAAGTCGGAGTCGAGCGAAAGCTTCCCTGAAGGATGCAATCCACGCCAGGCACCGCCGAAAATGCCATGCTTGTCGCAAGAGGTCGCAAGAGGTCGCAAGAGGTCGCAAGAGGTTGCAAGAGGTTGCAAGCTGAAGATGCCAATCGTCTAAAACAAGGTGGGCTTATGATTTCTGAACGAATCCCACAAAGGATCCTTTGGGCGTTGCGTCAAGGGTCAATTTGTCCTTTGGCAAGCCTGGGCCCCTTGGATGGAGCCACAGGCTTTGAGAAGGATCTTCTTTGGTGGCTTTCCCGAGCAGTGGTGTCCTTGTTTCTCTTTTTTATTAAGGTGCCATGGTAAAATCAACTACAAAAAAGGGTTCCCCATGGCAACTGGAGGTGTGGGGCTTGAAGTAGCTAGGCCCCCCCCTTTGTGGGAAAACGGTAAAGGATTGTTTATACACTTACGCCGTAGACTTGAGACTTTGGTCAAACGTCCAACCCTGATGGAAGGCCCCCGGCAGTTGCCTCAAAGCCCGGCCATCAAAGAACACTTGTTGACTGGTTGTTCTGTTTGGGGCGTGGTTCTTTTGACCTCTTGATCTCAAGATGCAGGAAATTCAGAGCTGCGTTGTAACTGCAAGAGACACTGTCATGACACAAGTGACTGTGCAGGCTATCAGGAGCCATCGGACCCATGACATAAGGTTCTGAGCATCCACCATGCATGGTGATCAGGCGTAACTAGGTACCCCCATCTGAATTTGCGCGCAAGTGAAATCAGCACTTCCCCGCACAAAGGCGCTTCATTTTTCAAGTACCAGAGACGCGTGCAACCAAACAAAGTTTGGAATTTTGAGGACAATCCTTAATCCTTCCCTTGGGTTACAGCTGTGCGGTTGGCCTGCTGCTGCCAGACCTCAGCGCGGCTCACATCCCCTTCCGAGGACTACCAGCTCTTGCTGCACGGATGGGCGTCAGGCACCAGCGGCAATTCAGGTCAACCCCTCAAGAGGTGGGTGTTCTGTCCCATCGAAGAGCCTTAGAAGAGAATGGTGTCTGGATTTGCTGCTTGTCGCTATCACCATTGTTGGTCAAGCTTGGTTGGAACAAGCAGGGAGTAAGGGACACGGGCTCGGACAGGTGGGTTGGCCCATGCCCATCCTGGTGGTGTCCCAAAATTGGCAAAGCAGGCCCTTTCAAGCGTGTTTGGAGGAGGGCAAAAACGAAACCGCCCGTTGAATGGTGTTTGGAAGCAACTCGCTATGCGCGTATTTCCCCCCGCAAGGCAAGCATCATTTTTTCTAGAGTCGCCTCTTTTCAGTCAACCTGACTGAGGTGTCCATGTCTTCTCTCTAAGTTTCAGGTTGGCGGCGGGGTATGCCCAGACCCCTGGCCCAAAGAATGGCATGAGCTTTCGAAGCTTCGGCCAGGCGGCAAAAGCGCCTTCCTGACCAAGGAAGCAGATGCCCAGCCGCTACAGCCGGGATTTCGCATGTCATTCTAAGAATCGACCAACCCAAACAAGGGCTGTTTTATGGGGGTGTGGGGGCGGAGAGGACATGGGTTTCCGAGAGAAACGAGAACGGGGCTTGGACCTTTCTCTCGTGGGAAACCGCTGGTTGCAAGGAAGAGCTGTACATGTCCAAGCTCAAAGGTTCCTGATTTTCTGTGAGTACGGATCGCGGATCGCACTAGTCGCAAGCGAAGGCATGCGCTCTAGTAGGCGAAGACATATCCGACAGACGACAGGGCACTTGGGACCTGCCACGTGTGTTCGGCATCATATCGTAGCTTGCATACTACTGGTAACCAAGATGAAATTCATACAATAATATGCCTATCTCTGAATCAAAGCAGGGCCTTGCTCCACTTATGCTCACGCGGACACAACTGAGACTCAGAGCAAACCTTTGCTTTGAAGGGTGCCCTGGACATGTCTGGACTCGGATGCTGCGTGGTTTTCGAACCTGAGTCTAAAGCGATCTGGTTCCCACTGGGCTGTGCTACAGTCACCTCAAGGTGTGCTGTGCAATTGCCCAGCACGCAGTACCTTCGTGTAGAGCCTTGGGTTCTCTTGGCTGCGCAGTGAATAGGACCGAAAAGGTGGCCAATTAGCCTGTCGCATTTGGGGGAGGCGTCTTACGGGCAATGATTGGTGGGCCCCCCGAGTTGAACCCTGGGCCTCAGGCCCTGCTGTGCGCTATAGGCCGTTTGATGGGGGGGGGGGACAGGCCATTGGCATTCAGAAAAGCTGACTCAGAATGCTGAATGCTTGAACCCTGCGCCGGTTTGTTGTCATGTTCAAGCAGGTTAGGTGTCCGCAGACCTATCCTGTATCCCTCAGGTTAGTGTCCGCTGTTCATAGGTTGTTGTTCAGCTGTTCGCAGGTAGTTCCTCAGCTGTTCCCTGGAATGTTGAGGCAGAACCAGACTCTTACATTGCAGAACCAGGCCAAGACAGCAGACAGAAGTTGATCTAATCATCAGCCTTTTGAGAATCTCTTGAATCTGTTAGGACAATTCCTTGAGACCGGATCAAGACCATCAGTAAGTTTGGCGCCGGCAGCTAAGAGCATGCACAATGCGAAGCTCACTGAACGCCGCAAGTCCACAATTTGGTTGGTGCGGAGTGGATGCCCGCATGGACCTGTCTGACAGTGACAGCGAGCACGCAGTCCTTGAGCGTGTGAGAGACGCCGCAGCGGAGACGTTGGTCACCTGGGCCTCGCTGCCAGACTCAGCGGCTCAGCCCAAGTTCCAAGATTTCTATCGACCAAGCCACAATGTCAGGAAATTTGGTTGCCGTGGGTACTTGGCAGAAACCCGTGTCCTATCCTTGTGCCAAGGTCTTTCGAGTTTTTTTGTCCGCGTGTCCATGTCGCTTTTGGGTAAGGTTCGGGGTAAGATTCGGAGCTTCAGCGTTCAGCATGTTCCACTGACCCGCTTTGTTTTGTGGTGGTTCTCAGACGATCCTAAGGTATAAGACCCCCCCCCTTCAGGATGGTGTTGAACAAGGGAAGCTGGAATGTGAGGAATTACCATTTTCGGGATTGGCCCCAGTTATGTTTCTTCTGGGCAAACGCCCCCCTATCAATCAACCAGGAGTGGCATGAGCGCACCCAGATTTGTTTGAGGCGGACGCGCGGCACCGCTTCGACGACCACAACTCGGACTGCCTCGTTTGTGGAGTGGGGGGGCGCAGCCTGCGGGTGGGGCAGAATCGCGCCAGGCGGGAACGGGAGAAAAGTTTTGGCAAGGGAAGCAGATGTGCCATGGTCAAAAGGACCCTTGGGGTTTGTAGGGGTCATGATGGACCCTTTAATTCAACAGGAAAAAATAGTATAAGGGTGTCTGTTGTAGGAACCATGACCGTGACACAGACTAGGAGGGTTTGACCGTGGCAAAGATCAGTGTTCCTAAAACTGGGGACCCCTCACAATGATCGATTTGCATGCTGTGTGCCTTCCATCCAAAAGTGATCTCAGGACTCAGGTGAGCAACATGAGAGCAACGGACTAAACATGGGGCCTACCCAATTGAACCAACAGCAAGTAAGATTGTCCGTGGCTCATGTGGGTGTGTTGTTTGGTTGAGGGTGCCCTTTTGGGCTGCGTGAAAGGAACGCCAAAGTGAAACGACGATTTCAAGGCTCCCTCGTTTAGAGACAGACCCATGTGTTTTGTTTCTTTTTCATCATGTCTAAGCATTTGGAGGACAGCTCCCAATGCCGCTTCAGCTTGCGTATGCTGAAAACTCTTTCAAGTCCACCGGCCACCCGCCCGGCTCGGTGGGATTCGTTCTCGTTAGGGCCGAGATCACAGGCAAGGCGTCTTAGCTCGAGCGTCAGGCAGGGCGAGCTGGGCGTCACCGGGTGCTGCGTCTGGGATGCGGCTGTTGTCCTGGCGCGGTACTTGGAGTGGGCAGAGGAGCTGCGGGAGGCACAGAGCTGACGCTTGTCAGGGGCATGTTCAGTTACAAAACAAACTTGTAAGGCAGTACGTGCCCTTATAGAAGCAGTATATCCTCCATACCTCCAAAACCCATACCTGAACATGCCCTTAGGCTTTGGATCGTTTTCCTTTGGAAAGCTACTGGTGAGTTCAGGTTGTGCCCACGGTTGGTTGAAAAAGCTGGTTTGACCGAAAAGCTTGAAAATAGAGTTGGATGTAGAATACAAGTTTGAACCCCTCCGTTTTGGTGGAAACATGAGGTTAGACCCCCCTCCCTCCGTGAGATTGATTGATTCATAGGCTGGCTGATTTGGTTGGTTGGTTGGTTGGTTGGTTGGTTGGTTGGTTGGTTGGTTGGTTGGTTGGTTGGTTGGTTGGTTGGTTGGTTGGTTGGTTGGTTGGTTTGGTTGGTTGGTTGGTTGGTTTGGTTGGTTGGTTGGTTGGTTGGTTGGTTGGTTGGTTGGTTGGTTGGTTGGTTGGTTTGTTGGTTGATTGATTGATTGATGGATCGATTGATCGATTCATAGATTCATAGATTCATCGATTCATCGGCTCATCGATTCATCGATTCATCGATTGATGGATTAACAATCGATTGTTTGATTGATTGATTGATTGATTGATTGATTGATTGATCGATTGATCGATTGATCGATTGATCGATTGATCGATTGATCGATTGATCGATTGATCGATTGATCGGCTAGTCGGTTGATTGGTTGATTGGCTGATTGGTTGATTGGTTGATTGGGGTTGATTGATAAATTGATTGATGGCTCGATCGATTGGATGCTTTGTTAATTTGCTTGATTGTGCCTCATTTCATTTTAGCGATCCAGCATGGATGTCCCAAACAAGATGGCCGGTTTGGTTTGGGCAAAATCTCTTCGGATGGCCTCAATTCTGAGAGGGTGAATCTTCTAGGCCGTAGATTCTGGCCAACGCTCGGATTCAAAAAGTCCGCTGCCAAGAAGCAGGCGAAGACCAAGAGCACGGACAGCTTCGCACTGGAAGATGCCGTGCACGGGCGTCGCTGTTTGGAGCTAGGAGCAGGAGCTGGGGGAATATTGGGATCTGCTGGACCACTCTGCGTGAGCCATGAGGGAATGTCCTTTAAAGTGAAGTAGTGGGCATGGAAATCATAGGAATCCCATGGCATCACTACGGCCATGTGTTCTCATGGCCACATTTGGTTCCAAGGCCCGACGGAGTTGTGGTGTGGCATGTAACCACTATGCAAAAAGCCAAGACCCTATTTTCCCATGTGTCCCCCGTAATTTTCTGAATAAGTGGAAACAACACTGTGGCTGACTTTGGACAGCTTGCGCAGCCAGAAACACACTCAATAAATACACAAAGCACCTTGTTGGCTTGTTGCGAGTATCGAAGGCCTGAGTGGCAAGCAAGTCATGGAGCCTTCCCGAATCATCGCTCCTTTCACCCGCATCCCCCCTATCAGCCACCCAGCAAAACCAACCAACAACCACCAAACAAACCCCCCACCATCCACCAAGCGAAACCCACTACCAACCAAATTGACCAACTATGGACAACGAACAGGGCAAAGTTGAGCATTGCATCAAGCATCATCAAACACTGCCTGAAAAGGGCTACACGGGCACAAACAATTGAAGTCGCACTCGTCCGGTCCCGGTTGCATTGTTTTGCATGCCCTTGAGATCTTGCATGGTCCAAAACCTGCGTGCAGCCCTCCAAAGCAAAAAAGGACTACGCGAGCCCTACAGAGTCTGCAAGACAAAGGTGGGCCACGAGAGCCTTGTGGACTCTACAAAAGTAAGAGGGCCCATCGTGTGTCAAAGCTGCTGTGCTCATCACGGCAGCCCAAAGCCGTGCTTGAGCACGTAGAACAGTCAATCTTCCAGGGAAGGGTCTACGAGAGGCACTTGTTGCACTGGATCCTACAAAATAAGTGGCCAACTTTTATCCTGCAAGATCTCGGCCGTCCCACTACAGAGCCAAACTGGGCCACGACACCTCTTCGAAGCCGGGTGCTAAGGCTAAGTAGCAGTAAGAAAGCATTGACGACACAAGCCTTGCACACGCCGGCAAGCCAAATGTTTCCGGAGCAAAGTTGGAACCAACCAAGCCTGAGCCCAACCCAAAGCAACCAACGCAGGCAAAACTGAAACCAATCACAGGAACCATTCAACTTCAAGCCAATCAACGCCCAAGCAAACCCAAACAAACAAACCAACGACATCATCATCACCAACCAAAGCTGCAACCAAGCAGGACCTAGCAAAGCTGCAACCAACCAAAACACACCCAACTGCAACCTGCCAAACCTTTTGGAGCCAACCAACAACAAAAGATATTAAACCAAAGGGATTCTTGACCATGACCTGCCTCGTTCACCAGGCTGCGGCTTGGCGGGCCTGGCGGCGGCTTCTTTGGGCGGACTGGCCCACGACCCAGACGCACGATTTGGCGCATGGGCAACTGCTTGGGAAGGTATTCGCCCACCTCCCAACGATTTGGTATGCGTGCCTTTGGTGTCATCGTTGCGTGCTTGGTTTCCTCCCCTCCTTTTGGTTTTGTTCACGTGGGCATGCTCACAGGCACAAGCCTGCCCAGTACATCTCCTTGAAACAGGGTTCTGAGCATTCCTCCGGAGCGCATTTTTGGCCGGGGCCACCCACAAGAGTCCGCTCTGTTTACCCCAAACAAAATCGGTGAGGGGCTTTGCTGAAGTCTCAAAAGGCTGGGGGGCCTCCAAGCGGGCGTTGCTTGAACTTGGGCTATGGAGCACTACCCAAATCCCTGCATTGGCCAACTCAGTAGGAGTGGGGCACTAGCTACAGCCTCCTTGGTATTGCATCAAGCTGTTCCTAGCCCTAGTGAATTGAGGTTTGGTGGGGGGCGAAGTGTTTGATACGTGCGTTGCGGCCAGAAGCGGCCAGAAGCAAGGTGTGTTCGATCAGGTTTCACATTGAGGGACTGCCCAATCACAATGCCACAGATACTCACAGTGTGACTCTCCAGATGAACATCAGCCAACAGCTTCTTAATCCTAGATGTTGATTGTCCAACTGATGCAACACACTTCCCACATGTTGGGACTCCGCACTTGTTGGGAATATGATTTGAGTAGTGGACCAAAAGCTTGGACTTTGGGGCCAACTTATTCAGGGAGTGAGACAAGGAGTTGCATGAGCCAGGGCGGAATGGGCAGAATCCAATGGCGCCCTTTGAGGCGCCGGTTGAAGGGGCCAGCTCAACGTGGCGGCATCACTTTTGAACATAGCAACAAGCAATACGATACCTTTTGCGGTATCAGTCTTTGGTCCTTCTCTCGGTCTTGTAGAGGGGATGTGTGTTGTTATTGTTGGGTTCCGTACCGAATTCCTGTAGTGGGCACGAGCAACTGAAAAAGAGCATTTGCCTTTCAGTTTGGAACTGGACCAGAACCTCCCACCCTAAGGCTCAAATTGTTTCTGGGCGCTGAAGACTTTTTTGAGTCTTGCCAAGGAATTATTCAACTCAAGTTAGGTGGGCTGGCTTTTCGCTTTCCTACAGAGAAGGGTGAGGTCTAAACAGGCAAACCTCTGGAAATGGCATATTTACGGGAAATGGCATATTTACGGGGGGGAAAAAAACCCTTGCGCCGGTTTTGCCGAGGTGACGCTCACTGACAGAGAGGAAACTTTGTCTCTGACCTCGCCTCAGCATCTAGAGGGACAACTTCGCGGATTCCCGCAACAACAGAAGTACACTCTACGGTAGATACTGGAGCAGGGGAACATTCCGGGTACACGTATGGATATTTGTCAAAGTAGCCTCTTCAGTCGGCTTTGGATGTTGAAGCAGGTACATGTTTGGACGGTTCAGCCTGCCCTGTCCGAGCCCCCAGCTCAGAGGCCCGCTTTTGGGTATTTCTTGGTATTTCAGAGGCCACCTTGGTCCGGAGCTGTGGTGAATCATCCAGAAACGCTGCATGCATCATTCTCCCCAATTGACTAAGCCATCATTTGGGGGAATCTTCTTTTGTGGGTTCTGTGTGAGTTTGCAGAGTAGCGTTTTTCGGTGCCTTCTGATTCTCAGCCTCTCGAGCTCAGGGTCATTGGCGCCGCGAAAGGGACACACACACACACACACACACACGCACACACAGAGACACAGAGACACAGAGACACAGAGACACAGAGACACAGAGACACACACACACACTCACACACACACACACACACACACGGGTAGGTATTATGTGGGGGTTTAAATCGTTGGCCCCCTTTTTGGGTGGTTTTAAAGGGAAACCGAAAGGAACCCAACTATTTTGTGGGATTCCCCTATTTTGAGAAAGATATCAAGACTAGAGATGCCCAAACGGGGGGGTTGCATCACAGTTCAACTCGTTTGACACACTTTTGTTCTTTCTACGCTGCAGTTCAGGGCAGACCACCCACGTACTACGCTTGCTTGCCGGCTTTGGCCTGCAATGCCAGAGATTATGACCTCGGCTTCGAGCGGACACCGGGTTCACACGTTCATTCAAAGGACAAACACCACCGTGCCCCTGGGCAATCGGGGATTTCTTGTGCCAAGGCTGGAGCGCAACGTGCGGGAGTTTACAGGAGACCATTGCGGTGTCCGCCCAACGCCCCTTGAGGGAAGTTGGGCATGTGGCTGTCTCCTGAAATAGGGAACACAGAGTCCATTGTTTGTTGGTTTTGAAGGGAACCAAAGGTAGACCCGCCAGGAAAAGGGGATTCCCCGGCTTCGGACTATGACTTTGTGTCACCGCGAGCAAAGGGCAAAACAGCGGGTTTGAAGTCATAGGCCGCTTGGAAGGGAGCCACGGAATTGACGGTTTCCAAACTGCCTGATGCAAGGACATAGCAGTGAACCTTTCAATTGTTTGGACAATGAGTGTTGCCTCACTGACAAGGACACTACCTAGTTTGTGTCGGGGTTAGTTTTGCCAACCCAGCAAGCATCAACAAGAAAAGACGCTTCATGGTGAACCGCTGTGACTAGCAAACTACGTACCTGAGTCTTAGGGTCCCAGTCACCTTGACAGCGCCGGCCAAGTACGCCGCATTGAAAGGCCAGTTGGGTTGAGGTGTCTTGTCATTGACACCATAGATAAATGATGTTCGCCATTGCAACATGCTGGTGGCCTTATTTGTGCAACATGCTTAGATTTAGACGTGACTTTGTGCGAGTCTCAATGCGGTTTGACTTGTTTGAACATACATGTACAATAAATTCAGTACCGTATGTGATATGAGAGTGAGCATGTGTCGTCATATTCTGCTTCGGCAACGAACGCAACAGACCATGATGATGGAGCTGGTCAAGCCAGACCACAGCAATCCCTACAAACTGTTTGCTTGCATTCATGCTGGGTAGCTCCAGTAGTGCACCTGCAACTCGTATGTCCAAGGCGCAAAGGGAAAGCGCGGCAAGCCGCAGTCTTAGTTGCCAGCTTGGCTCAACTTGTGAAAATACGCTTCCAGCTGAGGCGGAGTCGTCCTGCTGCTCGGAGGCTCCAGAAGTCCAATACCTGGACTGGAGCGAGTGCTCGCCTCATGGCCCGGCTGTCTGGGTGGTATGATCCGGCTCTTCCGGTTGTCCTTTGGAACCAATAATTATGGAACCCTGGGTTTTGAGCCAATTATAAAGACACGAGGTCCATCCAACACCCCAGGTTTGTGAATTGTCCCAACCCAACCCTCATAGGCGGTCTCAATCTTTTTTGCTGGGTGAGTCAAGGGGCCAAATGACTGAAATACTCCTTCGGACAGAAGCTAAAGTCGCCCAGGCCCTTGGAATGTATGGGACTGTGAGACCCCGAGGCCACTGGAGCTGGAAGGCAAGACGTACGAGGCACTGTCATTTCGGTTGCTTGATAGGCGAGTCCCAGAAAAATGTGTTCGAGCCTAGGGTTGGTAAGGAAATCCAAGGTGGCAAGTGGGGAGGTATCCCTGGAGCTGAGCCAAGGATAAGCCCTTCAGGCCTGAGCCGTTTTGGATCCAGTCCTCTGACCCAGCCCGAATCAGCGCGTGTCAAGTTTGGCCGCAATGAAATGCATTGAAGCATGAGTTTGGACCGGTCCGTACGTCCCATGCTCTTTGCGGAGCGTGGCTTTGAGCAGCCCCTGGCACGCAGGTGATTCTTGCAGCCGACTGACACCGGCTTACAACCCAGGAGTGTTTCTCCACCTGGCCTCACACCACAACAAGGGAAAATGGGCAGGCCGGCTTCATACTGTGGTTAGACCGTTCTTAGATACCTGCCATTTTCTCTTGGGGACAGTGGTGTGGGGGTGATGGAGACCCTCCTACAGCGTGTGAGTGTATGGCAGCATCAACTCATAGGCGCCGATTTGCATGATAATGATGATGAGGCTTGTACTCTCTGGATGGTGCTGAATCTCTAGCCATGCGCCCAGATCACGGATGGCTTTCTTCCTTATGCGTGCGCAAGGCATTCCGGAGAAGTGAGAGCAGCTTTCGCTTGGGTGATATGCTCTGCCTGGGACTTTCGTTGCCCGCGGCTTCCATTCCCAAAAGGGCCCAACTAGTTTGGACACGTTCTCATGTTGATGTTTGCGGACAGGTAGCCTTCTCCAAATCGAGGCAGATCCAGCTTCCGTGGGACAATTATCCGTCCGAACAGACACCTCCCCTTGCTAATCGACCACAGGGTCCCCCAAAAAAAGTTCCTCCAGGAATGAGGATTTTGGGGCTACAGGCTACATGTTAATCTGCAGGGAGCACCACCCCCCAACTCCCCCCCTCCGTTTTTAGAGGGATCCCACTTCTTGTGTTTCATGTGGGATCCAAAGTCGCCTGTTTGCTGCATCGTTTTGAGGCCCGAGTGGTGACGTCGCTGTGTTGCCAGCCTGGGAGTGCCTCGGCCCTCTTTCTTGAGCACGCATGTGGAGGATTGTCAAAATTTGGGGGGCGTGTTGGGCATACCTCCTCGTATGTTGGGGGGGGATAAACTTCAAGTCAGGGTCCCTTCTTTGAAAGCCTGTAACGTGTTTTCTCCAAAACAGAGGTCCATCACTTTGACAGCCACCCACGTGCAGCTCTGAGTGTTGGATGGTTTTGGTGGTTTGGCTGGATCCTTTCGCGGGTTTGATGTAGTGACTGGCTTTGGTCAGAGCTGCATAGCTGAACCTGTGATTGCTAAGTAGTGGTTGGGTCGATGGCAGACCATCCAGCGCACCATGATGCAAGCGCATGCTGTCATCATGTTTGCCATCTTCAAAGATAGATGCTGTGGTGGGAGAGCAGGACTTGTGGATATTGTGGTGTAGGCAACACTAGGCAAGTATAATCACGTGTAACCACTACATTGTGACATGGGTTGCAGAGTATGGATGTTCGTGGGCCTTTCGGGTGCAACACATTTCACAAGCGGTGTGAACTGTGCAGATTCCAGCATCAGAAATTCACCAATGGACACTTGCATGGTAAGTATGGCTTTACTGCTTTACGCAACTTTCTGTGGCTGGCCCTCGGGAACTCAGCCTTGAGCGCAAGGTAGCAGCCGGCCCTTTCTTTGCAACCATGAGAGGCCCTACTCATTGGGGGGCTTTCCGGTTTATTTTCGTCTTGAGACACCAACCAAAAGTCTGTCTAGTGATAGGGACTTTGGTATCACAGAAAAGCTTTCTCCGCTACAGCACATGCTGGGCTCTTGCAGACCCTTAAGGCTCAAGCTCCATGTGCACAGGGTTCCTTTTGTCCCTTTTAAGGGGTGGCTAAGCAGTTTTGGGATCAACGCTTGAGTTGTTCCATCGTAGCCAAAGGGTAGCCGAAAGGAGCCCGCCCGGCCATGTTTGGAGTGAGGCGCCGCCTACGGCGCACGTCTACTGCTGTCACAAGAGCTACGTGCCCCGGAGGCCAGCCGACGTTGTGCTAGGCCCTGAAGGAGGGGTTCATCCACACGGGGGGATCCATAAAATACGGAGGTTCATCCATGAATAGGGATTCAGCCAGAAAGCAGAGGGATTCATTCATGATGTTTGTGCTTGATTGAAAATCAACTGGCAAAGGCTTAGAGGCTCCTTTGCCCGCCCTAATTGTCCAGACCTCTCTTGTTCCGTTTGGCCAAAACAGTATGAACAATTCACGAGGCATTTTTCCCCAGAGGGGTTCTAACTTCTAGCAAAGAGAGGAAAGTCATTTGCGAGATTGACGGCTGGGTGCTAGGGGGCATGCAGTTTGGGGTGCCCGGGCATGTGCTGTTTTGGGGTGCTCGTGATGCTGTTGACGGCACAGGTGCATTTTAGCGAGAGTGACGGCAGGGCTAGTGGGCATGCAGGGTGGGGTGCTGGTGCAGGTGCAGTTGTTCTCTATTTGGGGTCGATGCTGGTGTAACGTATATTTCAGTTTTCCATGGAGAGGGCCGTGATTATTCAGGGGCCTTTGTAGGGGAACTGACCTCAGACCTTGATTTGTTTCACAAACGGTAGCAAGAGTTTGTTTGTTTGGGCTACCGGAAAGTAGTATTGGCATGTATTGAACAATTATTGTTGTAATTTGAACAACGTTTTTCCTTATGAGTTGCTTGGCCGAAGAGATGTCTATCATCGTGGGGTCCTTGGTGGTGCCGGTATTGAATGGCAGTTGGCCAAAACAAAGGGACTGTCTTCAATCAAGGGGTAGATTGGGTGTCAGCATTGAAGCAGGGGTTCATTCATAACTTCGGGGTTCATCCATAAAGGGTGGCCGATATTCTAAAGATCTCCCATTCTATTCATCCATAGTGCGCCTGAAAAAGAGCTCAAAGTCGCTCTTGTCGTTTGGCTTTGTTCTGAAAAGAAAAAAATTGGCAAAGTGCAGCAAAGTACAGCTAGATACATGGGTTTGCCTCACAAGGGAACTCAACGAACCTGAGACCCTTGGGCCCTTGTTGGGTCTCAGCTGCCAGTGAACATGCTCCCTGAAACCAAAGGAACCCATAGACCCATCCATTTGTTGATGAACGGAAGCTCCTTCTGGGTTTAAAGGTCACCTGTTTTGGGGTCCAAATCTATCAAGTTGCAAGGGATAAACAGACTCAGCTGGCCTTTTTGCTGTTGTGCCTCTTGATCTCCTTCGTTCCGCAGTGACCAGCAAACAGTTGAGCAGTTTTTGCAGGGTGACAACGCCTGGTCAGTGGTTGAGGGCTCAACTGAGACGCCCAAACAGCGCGCAAACAGCCGGCTGCATTATTGCTGGCTCCATTGCACGTGTGGCATCTTCCCAACAGTCAACATGTGTCTTCAGGACGGCCATGGAACCGAAACATAACGAGCGAAACAGGTGATAAATGGGATGCACTCGCCAAACAATTCCGTGTGCCAAAACCGAGGACCCTTGCGGAGTAATGTCAACTTAAGTTGTATAAATGGCCCCGAATTAATGTTTTCTGGGCATTTCTGGGCCAGCCAGGCCCGTTTTTAACCCAATACTAAATTAAGCAGGGGCTAATTCAAAGGTTAATCGCAGAAATACCAGATCACGGCCCTCGGCCGAATTCCCCGGACCCACATGAATAAACCACCCCCAAAAACCACATTAGTAAAATTCCCCAGCAGCCTTTCAGGGCCAAACTTTCAGGAATCTTAAAACCAGGGATCAAACAAATCAGGTATTAACAGAATCAGGTAGCAACTCCTGAAACACGCATGTGCAGAATACCCTTGCCCACGACCTTGCATGTCTTCTATTTTATGCACAGAAGATGTACAGTGCATCCCCCAGATCCAAACATATGTTGCAGAATCAATTTGCTTGCACAGAGCCATGCTCAAAAGATGTAGAAGCTCAAGCTTCTGATCTCAGATTTCAAAACACAAACGCCCCAGAAAGTGTTTTTTTTTTTTTTTAACGTAGCCCCTTTCAAAAAGTGATGCCCCAGCACTCCATCATGAGGTAGCCCACACAAAGCCCCCAAAGCCACATTAGTAACTGGTTCACATCAGTAAACACTTCAGACCGCCCCCAGGAAGAAAAAACACTGGCTTGTTGCAGACCTAGCTGTCTGCCCAAGTACTACAACAAGTATTATAACAAGTACTACAACAAGTACTACAGCAAGTACTACAACAAGATTACAACAAGTACTACAACAAGTACTACAACAAGTACTACAAGCAGTACTACAAGCAGTACTACAAAATCTACAAGTACTACTACTACTGCTACCACTACTACCACTACTACCACTACTACTACTACTACTACTACTACTACTACTACTGCTACTACTACTACTACTACTACTACTACTACTACTACTACAAAAACTAAAAGTACTAGAAGAGGCACTACAAGCAGTAATAGGAATTCTACAAGTACTGCAAGTACTACTGCAAGTACTACTGCAAGTACTACTGCAAGTCCTGCGAGGACTGCATGTACTACAAGTACTTCTACAAATGCTGCAACCAGTACTACAAGTACTACGAGCAAGACTACAATCCCATTTTGGTTTTATTTCGGAACTTGGCTTTAAAAAAAAAAAACGTTGAGGGGGGCCCTTTACTAGTATGAAGTCAACATTAGTGAGTAGCAGTCAAAGGCAACCAAGGGGATAGCCTTTTTTTCTTTTCAAGTCTGGAGAGACACCAAAATGTCACATTGATTTGAGGACCTTAGGGCAATGGATCTTCGACCATCGACAGGTCCTGGAAACCTTTCTGGAGCAGGCCGATCCGTCGGGCTCTGTCTTGATGCGAACGTGGGGGCACAGAAAGACGGCATCCGATGGACCTTCCTTGGCATCAAAGACCTCACTCCAAGTCAGTGCCAAACAAAAAACTTAGCATTTGACAGCCCCATATGCGGCACTAGGTAGCTATCTCCGAGTAACCAAGCAAGAGCTTGCGTGGTTGCTTTTTGGTGCGACCCTTCATGTAACTTGCTTTTTGGAAAATGACCGTTTACCAACTGACTGGCAAAAAGTACGACAGTGACAACATTTTGGCAGGGGTCAAATGACCGCCCCAGCTTGCGACACTCGAACAGGTCCTCCCTCACTTTCGAGCCTTCCGACTGCCAGCACCGCCAAGAGCTCAGTCAAGCTGTGCTCTCTATTTGGGCGGATACACTCGACTCAGAGGAACCTTAGGGTGGGCCGTGACTGACTTGTTGGTTTGATGAATCCCTTCTACACCTTACCCTGCTTTCAATGCCCATGCCAGCGAAGGTGTTTGGCAGTTCAGTGAGCGAAGGTGTTTTTGCTTTGGGTGACTTTGAGGGGACGTGAATCTTCTTGGGATTCTAAACCCGAATGTTTGGGTCAACCCGACAAATGGCAGTGTGGCTGCCTTCAAAGATTTGAGAGCTGCATGCTGTGGCCCCGTGTTGCCTTTATCCCTTACACAGATCAGTTCATCGAACTGAACAAATCGAAGACCATCCAGCAAGTGCAAACAACCGTCGGGCCTTTGTCTGGCATGGCAAGCGAGGCCCACTCTGGAACGAGCCGCGCCCTGTGCTGCGACCTCGGCATTTGCTATTTAAGTCCAAGCAGCTATGTACTTTTGGGTTACCCCGGTTTTGCAATTCACTCGCATGGAATGATCGTCCAAGCAACCGTCCTTTCAATGTTGATGGGGCAAGGGTACCCCTGTATTGGCCTTCACCATTCCATCGGCGGCATGACATATATCACCTCTCATTCAGCTCGAACTTATATTCGCTCGCGCAGGTGGTGCTCTACCGTCTAATCCCAAAAACATATCCGATGCAACAAAGATAGAAATCAAAATCCGACAAACATGAATATAATATACAAACTAAAAGAACACGTATACATATGACATGCCAAAATAGCATAGCCCATTCCAACAATATACATAAATATAATTTTATATATAGAGATTTGATACATATATATATATAGTTGCATGTACAATTAGATATAATTGTTTATGAATATATATTGTTTATATGACTTATTTTGTTTGTATTAATATTTTGATTGGGTGTTGAATTGGTTGAAAATACGAAGAATATGTAGGTTATTTTGGATTGTATACAATTTTATTAAAGATTGTGTGGAATGAATTATTGTTGTTTCTAATTATGGACAAAAATAAATTTGTTATGATGTTTTGTTATTGGGATGGTGGTTGGGATTAGATTTAATATTATATAATGAATGATATATTGAAATATAATTGATATAACAATTAATGTAAAAAGAATAAATAATTGAATAATATAAATAATTATATTAATAAAAATTAATATAACTATAATTAAAATTGATTATTGATATTATGATTGAAAATTAATTGGGAATATATTTGATAGGTTTAGATGAATATGTATAATTATATATGTTAATTTTGATATTTGTAAAAATTGATTTATTATTATATTTATATGTATAATATATATATATTATGTTTTTTGTTATATATATGATTGAATTTAAATTATTATATATAAAATATATATAATTAGAGTATTGAATATTTTGAATTAATTATTTGTTTTATTTTAATTTGAATAATGTTTATATTTTTATTTTTGGGTTTGTTGTTTCTTTTTGCTTCTTTGTTTTGTTATTGTTGTGTTGTTTTATATTGTTGTATTTTTGTATATATTGTGGTTTTATGTTTTGTATTTTTTTTCTGGTTTTTGATTTGGATGCTTTATTTGTATATTTTTTATTTATTTATTTTGATATTTGTTTCCCCTTTTTTTCCCCGCTTTTTTATTTTATTTTTTGTTTTGTTGTATTTTTATATTTTTGTTCGTGTGTGTAAATATGTTGTTGTTTTTTGTATTTTCACATTTTTATTGTTATTTTATTTATTTTTTCTTGGCAATGGGATATAATATGGGGAGGTAAATTCAAAATAAAATAAAATAAATATAAAATAATAGAAATTTTAATAATATACAACTATATAAAAATTTTATAACACTTTCGTTATACCTTCGTAAAACCTTCATACAATGTTTATAGAATTTTCATAGAACCAAAATATAAAATTATTAAATTATTAGGAAATAAAAATATCTCCAATATCATATTACATTATTTTTAATGTTCGCATTACACCGGAACCTTCGTAAAATTTTATGCAGCCCTAGTCGAACCCTCGTAGATTTTATTTTTTTTTCGTAAAATTGTGTTAATTGTTTTCAGAAATTATCTAGGCTAAAACCCCTTCAGTTATTAGGGCAAATATAACACAAAACAACAATTATATCAATAAAAATATAAAATAATATTATTTTAAAAAATAAATCCCCCCCTACTCTCTTCCTTACTCTCCCCCTATTTTTCTCCATATTCTACCCCCAACTCTCTCGAATAAATGCCCTCTACCCCAAAATAAAATTCTCAAATATATATTTATTTAATATAAAATAAACAAATAATTAAATAAAATAATTTCAACAATTATCATAATCACCATTAAAAAATCAATACGTTGTAAACACGCCCACCACACGCCCCAATCGATATAAACAACTAAAAAACCAATATACAAGCCAATACAAAAATATCCTTCAACCATTTCTTTAACTCCAAAATATTATTATATATCGTCCTTAAATATTTATTAAATAACAAATCATATAAAAAACATAATTATTTACATACTCATACATATAATTAAAAATATATCTACACACATAAATTAAAATAATTAATTCTATTATATCTAAAATACATCTAAAATAATTATACAAATAACTTACACTTTAAAATATTAATATGCCGTATATAAATATAATTATTTCAATCAACATCATTATCAAATCCTTACCATATAAAATAATTCGTAACCATATTATTATTATTATTTAAAATATATTCCCTTATTATAATATAACAATATCATAATACCACATCATATAATTATAATTATAATTATTTATTTAAATATATATATATATATCATATAATATATTAATCTGTCTAATATACCATTTATTTTAATAACAATCAAATCAATATATCTATTCCTAAGATCCACACATATATCTTATATCTTCTGTATACATATATATGCTGAGCACAATCATAATATATTTCATTGGATGACATCTGGGCCTCCTTCTATATCCCTCCATGTAACCACCAAGGCTGTCAGATTGTCATCGCTTGCTGCCTGGGGGGACCCACCAAAAGCTTCGCACCCTGAAGCGTGTCTTCGATGCATTATTGACGGCATCTTGTCGTGGGGTGTCCTTTCTTCCAGTCTGGCGCCCCTGAGGTTAATCAAGGCACAAGGGGAGTGATCCGCTGAAGATAAACCACCTCAAAATCCCAGGTTGTCTTTTGAGGCTATCCTCTTCTCGGCTTTTAAGGGAAGCCAATGGAAAACCACCCAGCACCTTTCAAGGGCTACCAAATGGTACTCTAAGTGACCTTCACTGGGATGCAAAGGAATGGTTCTAGAGAGACAACAATATGAAGACATAAGAAAGACGCAATTCATATTCATGTTTATATGATTTCCATCTTCATGTATGTGTTTTACTATCATTATATATGTTATTTCATCTTTGTTTATTTGTGTGATGTTGGATGTATTTGCATGTTGGCATCATGGTGTATTAAAGGATAGACATACTCTAAACTTCTCAGTAGAATGACAAAGCAATTATATAAATCATGCTGGTTTCTTCTTCTTTGTTCTCTGGAGACCCAGCTTGGCTTCCCGGCTGCAAAGGAGCGTCTGACCAGCGCCATGGCAGCTTCCTGCGCATCCGCCTGAGCTTCCGCGGGGTCTTTGCTTGAAAAAATGATTTCCCCGCAACTCTAACATTTAGCTCTGGTTGTGTTTCAGGGTCGACTTTTTAGGGGTTTGCCTTTCCACCCTGTGCGGTGAAGGTTGAAGATGCCACTTGACAGCCAGTTCAAAGCCAGTCATTTTGAGACAAACAGCCCAGCCTGGCTGGAGCAAACTGCCACTGCATCGTCGTCTTGCAGCACATCCCAGATACCTGCCGACCATCTTGCAAGCGAAGCCGCCACAGTCAGAGATGACCAGAGGTGACTCTGGGCCATCAAACCCTTTGGCAGTGACCTTCCTCTTCCTCTAATCCTCTCAAATTCCTGCATCATAGGGCGCATTTTGTCCACGAACAGTCCATTGCATTCCTACTGAACCCCCTTTCCCAGCACTATTGTTTAACCATCTCCTTTTGGTTTGCCTTTAGACAGGGTTCAGGTCTTGGCTGTTTAAATCAAATTTGCTCAGCCCGGATCCAAGCCATGCCAGCGCACCATCACAGGCCAAGATCAAGAAGCGATCCTGACGGGCGCCAATGGCCTTGTGACAAAAGCCAGTCGACGCGAACTGGTTAAATCAGCAATGTGGAACATCCTCTTGGACTGGGGACCGGCATGTTCTTTGACCACTTATTTTTAGAACCCACTAGGTGCGACCAGCCCGTTTTCTCCGTTCATTCTGACGATTTTGGGCAGACTACAACTGCTTGGCAGTTGTGGATGCCGAGCCTGGAGTCTGGCCAGAAGTGCCTTGGTATGATTTCCTCACCGATCTGACGCAATAGTTTTGGAACTCGACAATCAATGTGCATGGCCTGCAGGCTCTACAAGCTTGTGAGACTCTTGCCACCCCACTCGCTGCGCCCTCGGCTGCAAGTATTGTCGTATTTCTGCATGCCCATGGCAAATATGGGTTGGTCTTTGTTCGCTTTGTCTTTTGGTGTGTGCAAAAGAGCAACCCAATGGACATGCCGACCAATTTTGGTGTGAGACATTCCCGTATGATTCCTTCTGGCGGGCGCCTCTAGACTTTAAACAGTCGAATAGCGAATTCGCTCGAGTCGTCTGATCTTAGACCATCGCTGTTCCGTCTTTCCCTTAAGTTTTGCTTTAAAGCAGCAGCCAGCTCGGATGTCTTGTTCTGCAACAGTGTCGCGTCCTTCGCTCTCTGTTCAAACCCCTCTGACAAATCTTGGAGTCCTTCCCACAAATCTTCGAGTTGCTCGTCTGAAATAAGCTCTTCCGGTATAGATGCACTCTCCACCTCGGGCAATCTTGGACTTGGGATGTCAGTTCCCACCGTCGCTACCATCTTGTCCGCCTTCTCCAGCAAGACTTGCAGCTCCGATTCCACCTTCTGCAACGCCTGAGGGCCAACCTCTTTGAAACTTGTCCCACTTTTTGTCCAACAACCTCTTTTAGGTTCAAACAAACACCAGGGTCTGGTTGCAACAAATTTCGACCAATCTCAGCATGACCCTCTCTCTCTAAGTCGTGGTTTGAAAGAACCACTCCCAAAGTAGTCCTAAGAACACCCAAAACACATTCAGATTGAAATCCCGTTGCCTGCACGTGAGTTGATGAAGCCTTCGGGCTGGTTGCCCTCTGGGTGGTTGCCGGACTGGAGTGGCGCGACTCCCGCCCTGCTCGGGTTGGACTGGTTTGCCGCGCAAAGGCTTTCTGACGGGAACGGCCCACGGTACTCGTCCTGGCAGCGGTAGCAAAATAGGTTTCACAAACACCGTGGCGCCCTTGAAGGCAAATCAAAAGGAGGTCGATACAAGGAGTTTATGAGGGCCTTATTTGCCTATTGAAATGGGTAGGGTACTAAACCAAACTAATTCTTTGTGAGGGAATGTGTAATTAACCAAGCCGTTTCAATCATGATTGAAGTAGCCGGATATCGCCCAAGCTTGCCTGGTACTTGTCATCGTCCTGGGCGATTGGGGCTCCAAGCCCAGTGCTACCAAGATCCGGTTCTGGCCATCAATCACCTGGGTTGAGTTGGTACCCTGGCAAACCTTAAGGTAAACCAAATCTTTCTTAACCTTGAGGGAAACCTTTGAGTTGCTAACCTTAAGGGGAAACTTTTTAGTTGCTAACCTTAAGAGAAGCCAACGAGGAAACAGCACAATGAAAAAAATAGACATTGTGTCACAATGTCATTTTTTTTTGCGACCAACCTGGCTCAGGCTGGGGTTCCCCACCTCTTGGTGGTGTGTGTGCATCACATCCGCGACCTCCTCCCGGATCATCTTCCGCAACTCAAGCACTGAGCACTGCACCAGGGAATGCATGATCACCTTGCCATGAGAAAGGAGAACAGGCACTCCTTTCCTCAGGTTCCTTCCTAGTGGGAGGGTTAATGTTCCAAGCTGGAACCCTTTTCTCTTGGTTGATGTCAAAGAGAAACCCTTCCCCCCCAAACAAAAACGACCAAAAAAAACACAAGTTGAAAACAGGTGCTGGGCTGGGTCACTGGATCTCGCTTCAGGAAGCTTCCCAAGTTCTGGCAGAACTCCAAATACGACACCTCACCCGAATTGTCCGAATCCTTGGTCCAGATCTGCAAAGCGAAGCACGTGTTTCCTGGATTCGTGGGGGCTTCCCGTCCAAAGACACGGCTCCAAAGCCCTTTCAGGGTAGACAAAAAGCCATTGGAAAAGCAAAACGCGCGGACTCAATACCGACGTTGTAGGTCACTTGTGGTATGGCTTTGAGGTTCGAAGCAACCTAACTAAGAGCAGCCAAGAATCCAGGACATTGAAAATAACCTGCATCTCATCCCGCTTGATATCCATCTGTTGCATGAGCTTCCGAAAGGCCTCCAGCTGGTCGTAGCCACTTTCCTTGGTCTTTTCGCTTGCAAAAAAATGGATCTGTCTGCATTTTGGTCGGGAAAGAATCACTTTCAGGTGCAAAGGTTTAAGGTCATACCGAGTAAACAAGTGTCCATCTCATCCAAGGAGAGCAACCCGTTGTTGTTCTTGTCCATGGATGCGCAAAGCACAGCCAAATCGATCATGTTCCTTGGACTGATCAAAGGCCCGAAATGCAAAAGGGTCTGCGGCTATCCCTCCGACAAATTGGTTTAAGGGGAAAACAAGTACACATATTATTATCCCATAATCATGGGGTAACTTAGATCAACAGCACTTCGCACAAACCCACGATTCTAATGATTTAGACCCTTACAGTATGTCTCTGCCACAAATACACCTCCGTCAATGATTTCAGCACACCAATCAAGCTTGCAGGTGCTTCGAGTCACAAATCACACACACACACACATCTGGAACATATGGAGGGTGCCAAAATCAAGTCTGCCAAAGGAGAATCTTGCTCCTCTCCTGATCCTTCTTCCTGATCTTGGCCTCGTGGTCGTTCTCCCTGGCCTCACTGGATTCCGTCAAACTGAAGAACGTCACCCAGCTCATGTGAAGACATTAAATCAAACAAACATACCCCCTGCCAAGCTTACCAAAAAGGATCCCAACGCAAAATGCAAACTCATCATTCCATCGCACATGGAAAGTATACAAGGACAAACAAACTCATTTAAAGAGCCAACCAGAAGGTGTTGCATATTTCACCTCTCCCCCCCAAGGGCCTCACACAGAAAAAACAGAACAAACAGCAGGGACATCTTTTCTCCAAGTTGGGTGGCCTCAGCCGCCCGCTCCACTATGACGGCGAGGATAAGATTCATAATCCCCATAGAGATGGTCATCATGATGATGAAGAGCATGGGTCCCGTCCAGGGGAATGCCTGGAAGGAGGAGGAAGCCATCTGATTTGTTTGCACCTGGCCCTCAAACCAGTGGTTCCCTTTTGGTGGTCTTTGAAATGGTGCTGAACGCCTAGTAGAAAACCCCCAACCCCCCTGAGGTTGGAAATACCCAAACGGGGCCCAATCCAGTGAACCCCAAGGGCCCCTGTAGTAGAGGAGGTCGAATAAGACCAAAATACGTATATACAGGGCAATGTTTGGTTTCTAATGGAAAGCACATGTAACTACAAGGAGCACGGGTCATAACGCGCCGTGGCGCGTTTGACAGTGCCTCATCAACGAAAGCATGTGTTTTACCAGGGTTTCTGGCCAAAGGTCGAAAAGTCTCACTTGCAAAAGGCCCTCAAACTACTTGTAGCAGCAGCCTCTTTTACATAATCTCGCTTAGCTTCTTCAGGAAGGCCAAAGGTTTCAGTGGCTCATCGTGCATGATGTGTTGTCGCCACATCCACATATAGCAATACTTTGCAACCTCTACATTGAAGGTTGACTGCCCATTCTCTTTGATCTTCAAGATCAACCGCCGGGGGAGCCAGGGCTTCAGTGCCCCCCAGCTGCGATCAATGCACTGGGTCCCTGCCTGGCCACTTATTGTCTTGGTTCCCTTGTGAGTAGGGCGACAGAAAACACGAAGTTGGTGAGACACTGGCTCCACTCTCATGTGCTTCGCTGTCGCTGCTGAGTTCCATGCCACATTGCCGTCGGGGAAAATGCACACCGATTTTCTCGGCTGTGTCACCAGATCCAGGAGGTTGGACTGGTGCACCTGGCAGGGGAATTATATTTAACATCAAGAAGGGGAATTAGATTTAACTGGTGCACCTGAAGGGACTGGTTTGCGCCCGCAACACTGAATGCCAGAAAAAATAAGTCAGAAAGTCTTGGGCAGTGTGAAACATGGCCTGCGCCAAGCTCTCGGTACAAGGTCTAGACTGAGGAACAGCCAGAACAGGAGGAGCCACCCACAAGTAAGGAGGGCCATTGCGCTGCCTTGCCCCCAATACAGGTATGTGGGCCACAAAAGATTTTGTGGAATGGGTTTGGACTTCTTTTTCAAAGATTGGACGATCTTTGCTATGGCATCTTGGTAGGTCACGTTGTCTGCGCGCACATGAAAAAAGCCCAATGAAGTCCCATCGACTTCTATATTGCCGGTCATGCTGCCCTTGGCAAAGATCTTTCTCGCTGCTTCACTCTCCCGGCACCGAAGCGCAGCCAAAAAGTGGCGTGCCTGCCGGTACCCCACCTTGCTGAACTGGATCAAGTCATTCTCTGCTGGGTAGCGGGAAAGGTCAAGGCTAGCATACACACACAGCATCTTCAAGAGCACTGTGGGAAGGCATCTCAGCCCGCGGAAGATGGAGAAGTCATACAAACCAGTGCGAAAGCCACACGCCAGGCATCTCCAGTGCAAACTGCTGCGCTGCCACTTCAATGAACTAAAGCGTTGGCTGGAGCACTGTGAGCATCTCCGAGGCTTCCGCAAGAACCTGTTCCGCAGCAAGTATTCAGCAGCATCCTCTGGGCCGTTCATGGTGTCGCAAGGCATGGGGTCAGGCTTGAGCTTACGCAGCTCCGCCGGGCTCCGCTTCCGAGTGACTTGCGCAGCGGGCTTGCACTGGTACTTAGCCTTGGCTGACTGCTTGTGCGTGACACTCTTGTGCGGAGCATTCCGCCACTTCTTCTCTTTCCGGCGTACTTGTTTGGCCTCTGCACGAAGTCTCTTCACTTGTTCATTCAGCTGACGGATTTTCCATGATGCTGGGTGGCTGCAGCGCTCCAGTCGATGAGAAGTGGATCCACAGCATGAACAAGCGTGAGTGGCCTGCTTGTCCTTTGACCGCCGAGAAGCAGGCTTGCGAGAGACAGCCATCGCTGCCAGAACGAAACAGACTACCCCATGTCTGAGCCGCCCTGGCCTGAGCCAACCCAAAGCATCTTGAAAACATGGTCCCTTCATTTGCGCAGCTAGTTTTCAACTTCAGCGGAGAGCTCGAGCCTGCGGTCCATGTCGCAGCTGCCAGCCGACGTTACGCTGCCAGCGCTTC
Source organism: Effrenium voratum (assembly GCA_963377175.1). Classification (NCBI taxonomy): domain Eukaryota; class Dinophyceae; order Suessiales; family Symbiodiniaceae; genus Effrenium; species Effrenium voratum. Next base: position 231,650 of record CAUJNA010003788.1, on the reverse strand, counting down.
ATTTCTCGGATCACACTTTTGGGAAGCTGTTCAGGATCACCTGCGTACCTATGGCCTTGCCAGCACAGTCTTTTGTGCTGTGAGTCAAATACCCAAAAATTCTTGCAACGAATGTATGCACGGCCCTGGTGAAAGCCACTGGGGGCGCCTGACACCCCTGACACGTTTCCGGGGTTGGTGAACTGGGGTGGGAGGGCAGGACTCCCCGCTTTCACAAGCTTCTATGTCGGACTAAGATGCCACACCAGCATGCCAGAAATCGCTGCCTCGGGTGATGCACTCCCCAAACTCCGCTTCCTCCTCTGCCCTAGCGTCTTCAAGCATTTGCTGACTCGTCACGTTAGTGTCTGCAGATACTGGTGTTGCTTCAGCCCAAAGCCTCTCCCTCTGACCCACGAAGCGCAGTTTGGCTGCAGCGTGGTGCGGGCTTTCATTGCCATCGATGGGGCTGAACTCCTCTGCTTCTGAGTCTGAGTCACGGGTCATGGACTTGGAGTCTCCACTGCCCGCAGGGGCAAGCCGAACCAAAGCCAAGCGTCTCGACAACACCCACGCAGCAGCAGCCAGAGCCAACGATGCCTCCCCAGGGCTCTGAATGTGCCCACGAATCACCTGCAGCCAATGCTGCCAAAGCAGTGCCACGCAAGCGCTGAGGGACCGAAATTGCAACGGAAACCAACACTCAATCTCCACGACCTGGTTCACGAAGCCAAGAATGGGATCTGGCGTTTGACAGCAGGTGTCCAGCAAGGAGTCAAGATACTCAGGGTGGACCAAAAAGAAAGAGCTCAGCACCGGGTGATCAGCAAAGACATGAGAACGCCCCCCCAGGCGGAGCAAAAGGATCAATGCCAGGGCGAGTCGGCTATCGGGGGACATGTGAGCCAGCGGCACTGCAACAACAACGCGGACGTCCCGATGTGAACAACAACGACTCAACGTCTGGTCGGGCAGCAGTGAATGCGCCGATAACACTCCCCCCCCCCACCCCCCCCCCACCCCAAAGCACCCTGCAACACAGAAAAGATGCCGAAAACACACGGCGTAGTACGACCCGTGGTCCAACTACAAGTGTCCGTCAATCTGCCGGGTCGGAAACCGAACGTGTAGGTGGAAGCACTCCAAGAAAGAACGGAAGTAGGAACCATTAAAACTCATTAGTTTCTGAATTTTTTGCGTCGTCAACTGCATTGTACGGACGTTTTCCAATGGTTTTCCACCAAATGCGGTTCTGGCCAATGTCCCGTGTCCGTTTTGCTTAAATCACAGCCTCAGAATCCGTAGCGCAATTCTGTGGCTGTCAGCATTTGGCTAGGGCGCCGTGCATTTCCACGCGTATGTTATCTTTCAGATGTTGAAGTCAGCGAACCGCAACTGGAAAACACTCCAGGAATAGAACATAGATCTGGGCCCCGTGCCACAACTGCTGCTTTTTGTTTGGCCGCGCAAGTGTCAGTCTTTCAAGTACATGCCTGTGTCCTTCAACAGATCAATTAAATCGCTTTTGCTGAACCTCCGCTGGAAGCACTTGATACTCGGGATTCGAAGAGATGCCACTGGCAAGTTGTCAGGGATGTACCGCTTGCATTGCTTCCACCGAGAATCCATTGTACCTGTATGCACCTGGACCCATTTGTTGGATACTTTGTTTGTGCGGCGAAATTTCCCTGTGGAGTTCCGGCATGCTCCCCTTTATCTGCTGAAGATCAGCCATGCCCTGCGGTTATCACTCATCTTCGTGATGCCGCTTTGCTGTGATTGACGGACATTGCAGTGAAACCTGAATCGTGATGCTCTGCTGTTGATAGACAATGAGTGCTCTGAAACCTGGCCCGTGCATGCAGCCAATAAGTGTCCGCAAAATGAATGACTTCATCCCATCATCCCCCACCCCCACCTACCCACAACCCTGTCATGTCGCTGAACTCCTGAAATGGACACCACTACACGTGCGGATTTCGCTCCGTAGGCAAATACAAGTGTCCACAATACAGCAAGCGGTGATCGTTGTTTTGCTCTCGCAAGCTAATCACTGTAAATCACCAGACTTTAGACAAATTGCATTAAGATCGCATATGAGTGGTTATCTGGAATGAAGCAGACAAAACAAGAAACACCCCCCACCCCCCACCCCCCCACCCCCCTAGCAAAGGTTCAGACGAAAACTTGTTACAGGAAGAAATCGGACAGTTCTACTATCTGCATGAACATTGCCCCCAAAATGGTGGTTCCCTTTTGGTGTGGTGGAAGGCGTCCTGCCAAACGACCCCAGCTTCCGGCCAGCTCAGATAAGAAGGTGCAAATGGATACAGTATATCCTACATTGCTGCTATGTCCAGCAGTACAGGTGTCCTATCAAATTTCTTAGCCAACTGTTTCACCATGGCTTTGCCTTCACAGTTCAAACACCAAATCATTTGGCTTTAGCTGTGTATCAGATAGAGTCTCTCTCTCTCTCTCTCCTTTTCTTGGTGTATCTCTCTCTCGCTTTAGTTGTTTTTTTATTATTATTTTTTTCGCTCTCTCTCTCTCTCTGTGTTTCGACATGGCATCTCTTCCACTGTTGATTCAACATTAACCACAAGTCTTGCACCCTTTGCTTCACAAAGAAGGGCACCGCCACTGTTTCGACATCCTCTGATTTAGGCTTCCCTCGCAGATTGCACTTGTGTCTGTTCAAGCCGGGCTTTTGAACCACAGTTGTTTTCAACATTCATCGCCGTTTATCTCGCATGATACCTGTTTCTCCACCCAATTTGCCCCCCCCACCCCCCACTATTCATGAACATACACCACTGTGCTTGCACACCCACTAGATTTCCCTTGGTATATTGTTGTGGATATAAACACAACAAATACGTAATGTAATACTTAGAACGCCCTCAAGCAGGGTCCGACCCCGAGAAATCCAAGCAGCTGTCGCCGAAAGATCGCCGCCAGCCCCTCTACCTAGATCCCCCAACCATCCCCAAAAACAGGCTCGGTTGCGATAGGATGAGCGCCATGAGCCCTTAGATAAGAGCACCCAAACAGGCCCAGGAAGAAACAGGCCCACCTCATCCCAATTTGCCACCCAACAACTCGCCTCCACTAGAGGAATGGAGATCGCCCCCCAGGAATCTCCTGCCACGATCTGTTGGAAGAGGGTCACCCCCGCGGTGGCCACGCTAGCGAAGCCTTCGGGCCGAACGGAAGTACCGTTTCCCTGAGAACGAACAAATGCTCGTTGGGCTTATTTGGCTGAGGTACTTAGGGTACTCGGGGTGCTTAGGGCACTCAGCCGCTTAGGGTACTTAGGGTGCTCAGGGTACTCAGAGTACCTCAAACAGTCAAACCCAAAGGACAATAACATTTTCCTCAAACCGGGTTTGGGGGCGCAAAATGGAAGGTGAAAGTGAAACAAACATAGTCTTCACAGGTATTTTGAGACAATCGCAGCTGGGTGAAAGTAACAATTCTAACTTATTGGGGGAGGAAAGCCATGACCGGGTACTTACCCAAGCAAAAGGACTTGTGCCCTCTGTTTTTATTCCAGTGTCAAGGTTGCTTAAAGGGGCAGGGTCCTAAGCAGGAACCCAACGTACGGATGAACAAAACCCACGGATTGGGAAGCAACTGACCAAACATGATTTGTCTCAATGTTGCTTGAGGGTGCAGGGCACCTAGTGAGTGACTTGCTACGCACCCTCTAGGTACTCACTCCCCTGCAAACATGAAGCTGGAAAGCGAGTCCCCCGAAAGTAGATTTCTCAAAACAATGATGGCTGCTGGCCATGTTGATCTGCAGCAACCGTGCTCCACGTGCTAAATAGGTGGCTCTCAAAAAGCAAAACAGGCTATCCCGGCAAGAGACCCCAAATAGTATTTCAAGCTCAAACAGCAAAAAACACATTGAGTACGCAGCTAAAACTTGAAGTGATGAACTTCTGGAACCACGGCCACGGCGATTCCAGCAGACCAAAGTCCGCAGGAGTTTTGCTTCGTCTTGCAACACTTGCACTGCAGCCCAAGTCCCCAGAAGTCTTGCAAAACTCGCACCGCGTCACAGCTACAGCAATACCACCAGCCCTAGGTCCTGCTACGCAATTCACAGCAAATGCTTCTCAAAATGCAGCGCCTGCAACGAAATCTGTATCGTTCGCGTCTGCCAAGCAAAATGCACGCCAATCTCACAGAATGCCGTGCTGCCCATTGCATCAAGCCGGTGACGCAGAAGTCCGAAAACCAACACGACACCACAGCGAAAGCCCAGCTTCAGAAAACAGGGCGTTTCGTGCGAGACGGTTGTGTTCAACGCAATTTTTTGCGACTGCTGCCACGGATTTTGAGCTCCGACTGTTCGAATGTCAAGTCCCACCACGCAAAACGAGTGTTTCGCGCAAGTCTGCCTCCCTCGCAGAGTGGCCCTGCAATCAAAACGCTGCGTTAAGTCCTTAAAACAAAACGCGTTTGTTGCGATGCTTCCTGCAGAAACCATAGCTGCAACCAACCTCGCTGCGTCGTGGCCCTGCCATCAAAAATGCGTGGGGCTCTTCAAGTAAGCGTTTGGTGCGATGCAATTTCAGCACAGCGAGAGCGCAGTTTTGCAAAAAGGCACATTTCGTGTGAGAGACTGTCGCATCGAAGGCAACTTTATGCGACTGCCATGATTTTGCGGCGCTTGTTAACTGCCTTTTGGGATCGTTTGTGCAAAAACTGACTGAATGATTGGACCCATTTCGGACCTCCCACGCCCCTAGTGGCAATAGTGAACCCTTGCTAGCCTAATGATGGCGACAACCCAAGGTACCAGAACGCGCCGTATGGAATTCAGGGCCCAGGAAAGCGATGAGGGCTGGTTCCTCGTCAGTTACCCTCAGAAAGGTCCTGACGCACAAATAAAACCCTCAAGGGTTCAAGCCGAAATTTTCACACAGAACAGGCGCCATTGAGTTTCCTTTTCCAGGTCTCACAAAAGCTCCAAAATAGGCATCCCCTTGTTGAACAAGCCTCAAGTGAAAAAATATTGACCAGGGGATTCCCTAGTATCACTGTGACAGCCCACTATGGGCCCTGGCCTCTACTGCAGCGTTCGCACTCCGAGTAGGTCAAGCTGGAGGTGAGAGGATGCAGCAGTTCCACGGTGATCACGGCCCAGAAAAGGATAAAGCTCAGAAGCATCATGGAACCAAAAATGATGGCCTAAGTGGAATTCACCAAGAAAACAATCAACAAAGATATTGGGGTTGTGGCTCGTTCTTTTCAGGCTCGGTACCTCTGTTGGTTGGCAGCTTGTGTAGAACAAATCTCCTACCGTACCAAACCAAAACCGAAAAACAAACGAAAGTATCATGCATGGGTCGGTTGCAAACTTGAAACCCTCTTAGGTCGCGATTTCGTCAACACGCCCAGGCCTTGATCGAGGAGTAAAGCCCTGTGATCAATAAATAGAACTCTGGCACAGAGATGAAGACCCGGACTGCGCGCAGAACCCGGACAAGCCTCGACAGTCGCAGCAGGCTTAGATTCACCACTGAGGCCAGTCCGTAGCTGATCCATCCCAGGCAAACAATCAGCAGGTCTATCATGTTCCATGTGTTACAGAAGAAAAGGGTGCGCTCCACGAAAAAGCGCACGCCGCACTCAAGGGAGTACAGGACCAGCAAAATGGCATTGAGGACGCTAATCCAGGACACAGTATCGCTTCTAAACGGACACTCTGACATCCTGCCATCATAGGCAGGGTAACATCTGGCATCATGGTCTGCTTCAAACATGATGAGACATAAATTGCCCACAATGATGATACCCATGGCGGTCTCGAAGTACTGAGAGAACACGATCTTGGCGAGCTTTACCCGGAATGGGGACCATATCAAACGCCCTTCTTCATCCATCCAGGGCTTTCGGTTGTCGAAAGCCTGATAACGGAGACTCTTCCTCACACGAAAGGACCTGGAACTATAAGGTGATCGGATTTTTAGGACTGACTTCCCAGCTGTCAAACAGAACCAAAAACTTCAAAAGGATCGTTTCGAAGGCAACTGATATTCAAAAGCTTGCATGTGTTGTGCCACCTTGCCACAACAGACAGGAAGGAACACCCGAAAAGATTGAAAGGAGGACTAGCTTGCGAGCTTCAGGCCCTCCAAGGTGGTGGCCAAGTAGTCCAAGTTCTCTTGTGACATCTCCGGCTCGCCGTCCTCGCCTCTGAGCTTCCGAGGTAGCGACGCCACGTCGAAGGAGTTCCGTAAATCCATGGCTGAAACAACGCCGGGGACAGGTCAGTGTGGGCAATTCAGAGCCTAAACGTGCCGGACCGGTATGTTCATGAGACCTGCGTGAGCGTCAACGAGGTGCAGAATGGAATTGGAGAACCCTGACAAAAATAACGGTCTGACTGGACATGAAGGTGCAGTTTTTTCCCGGAAGCATTGCGAAGGGTTCTTCTTCTAAAAGCGGCTGCCAACTTCACCTGCCAACTTCTCATGCCAACTTGTCGAGAGTTACTTCACCTGCCAACTCTAACTTTCACTTCACCTGCCAACTTCTCATGCCAACTTGTCGAGAGTTACTTCACCTGCCAACTTCTCATGCCAACTTGTCGAGAGTTACTTCACCTGCCTACTTCTCATGTCAACTTTTTTGCCAACTTCTCATGCCAACTTGTCGAGAGTTACTTCACCTGCCAACTTCTCATGCCAACTTGTCGAGAGTTACTTCACCTGCCAACTTCTCATGCCAACTTGTCGAGAGTTACTTCACCTGCCTACTTCTCATGTCAACTTTTTGAGAGTTACTTCACCTGCCAACTTCTCATGTCAACTTTTCGGCTGTTATCTCATTCTACTAAAAGCACAAGCTAATTTGTCGGGTGTTACTTCACTATCCTAAAAACACAAGCTAACTTTTCTGTTCTACCTTCACTTCTCGACTCTTAATTCTTCTTCTTTTTATGGCGGGGGTAGGCCCGACGGGAGCTTACGAAACGCACCCCTCTGCGGAGATCGTGCGTGTCGAAGCGCTCTCGCTGTGGCGCCGTGCGAATTTGTCTTGAGCCCGATGAACCCTCTGCGGAGATCGTGCGTGTCGAAGCGCTCTCGCTGTGGCGCCGTGCGAATTTGTCTTGACCTTGGCGAACCCTCTGCGGAGATCGTGCGTGTCGAAGCGCTCTCGCTGTGGCGCCGTGCGAATTTGTCTTGAGCGCGGCGAACCCTCTGCGGAGATCGTGCGTGTCGAAGCGCTCTCGCTGTGGCGCCGTGCGAATTTGTCTTGACCTTGGCGAACCCTCTGCGGAGATCGTGCGTGTCGAAGCGCTCTCGCTGTGGCGCCGTGCGAATTTGTCTTGAGCCCGATGAACCCTCTGCGGGGATCGTGCGTGTCGGATCGCTCTCGCTGTGGCGCCGTGCGAATCTGTCTTGAGCCCGATGAACCCTCTGCGGAGATCGTGCGTGTCGAAGCGCTCTCGCTGTGGCGCCGTGCGATTTTCTTGCTCGCGAAACGGCTTTTGGAAGTTGTCTCGTGGTGTGCGCGCCTGCTTTCGCAATCCCGCGGTCCCGGGTTCGATTCCCCCCTGGTCCGCGGCAGCTCCGGCTTGAAAATCGCAGCTTTTAAGTACAAACGTAGTACGCGGAGCGTGCTCCTGCAGCTCCGGCTGGAAAATCGCAACTTTTAAGTACAGACGTAGTACGCGGAGGCTGCTGCAGCTCCGGCTGGAAAATCGCACTTTTTAAGTACAGACGTAGTACGCGGAGCGTGCTCCCGCAGCTCCGGCTGGAAAATCGCAACTTTTAGATACAAATGGCTGGAAAATCGCAACTGTAAATTGCAAATGTAGCACGCGGAGCGCCTCCGCCGCTCCAGCTTTTTGAGGGTTAATTACTTCACCTGCCAGTTTCTCATGCCGAAACTTCGAGAATTACTTCACCTGCCAGCTTCTCATGCCACCTTTTCGAGAGTTACTTCACCTGCCAACTTCTCGTGCCAACTTTTCGAGGAGTTACTTCACCTGCGAGCTTATCATGCCAACTTTTCGAGAGTTACTACACCTGCGAGCTTCTCATGCCAACTTTTCGAGAATTACTTTACCTGCCAACTTCTCATGCCAACTTTTCGAGAAATACTTTACCTGCCAACCTCTCGTGGCAACTTCACCTGCCAACTTTTCGAGAATTACTTCACCTGCCAACTTCTCATGCCAACTTTTCGAGAAATACTTTATCTGCCAACCTCTCGTGGCAACTTTTCGAAAAATTACTTCACCTGCCAGCTTCTCATGCCAACTTTTCGAGAGGTACTTCACCTGCCAACATCGCCTGCCAACTTTTCGAGAGTTACTTCGCCTGCCAACTTCTCGCGCCAACTTTTCGAGAATTACTTCGCCTGCCAACTTCTCATGCTAACTTTTCGAAAGTTACTTCACCTGCCGGCTTCTCACGCCAACTTTTCGAGAGTTACTTCACGCGCCATCTTCTCGTGCCAACTTTTCGAGAATTACTTCACCTGCCAGCTTCTCACGCCAACTTTTCGAGAGTTACTTCACCTGCCAACTTCTCATGCCAACTCTTTGAGAGTTATTTCACCTGCCAACTTCTCATGCCAACTTTTCTCTTGAGTTACTTCGCCTGCCAACTTCTCATGTCAACTTTGCGAGAATTACTTCACCCGCCAACTTTGCCAGCCAACTATTCGAGAGTTACTTAACCTGCCAGCTTCTCATGCCAACTTTTTGAGAATTGCTTCGCCTGCCAACTCCTCATGCTAACTTTGCGAGAGTTACCTCACCTGCATCAACTTGCCTCTATGCTTCCGGGCCACTCGTCGTCTAGTGTAAAATGCCAGACAGCATTAGCTTGAGAAGTTTGCCAGGCAAGATAGACATAGATGGACCCTATGTGCCCGCATTCAGCATTGTGTTTCCCACCCAATCATTAACGCTTGAATATGGCCATCAAATCCATCAGAAAGGGACACCTGACCACGCCGAAAATCCTCAATGTAGCAAATACGCTAACCACAGCCAACCACAAGACCGTTTTGTCCACTTTCCAACATCTCCTTACCAAGCGAAAACTTGATCAACAATGACCCAAAGGTGATGTTTGAAAAAAACCAAAGGACATTTGCTCGGACCCATACCCCTTCAGTCGCCTGTCAGACTTTCCAGACCGCAAAAAGGGGGCCTGGTTGTTTGATCGACCTTTTTTGGGGGCTCAGAAACCATAGGAAAGAAGACCAAAAACAAAGACGAGTTGCATCTGCCAAAGGACACTCACCTCACTTCCTGAGTGTATTGTCAAACATGTCCCAACTTGTTATTTGCCACTAAATTGTCTTCCCATAAACGAACAAAAAGGAAAAGGTCCTTGGCCACGTTTGTCCTTGGCGTGTCGACAAACCAAAGCCAAAACCGAAAAGGAGAGACGTTTGTTTGTTCCGGCCACGTGTCCTGCGAAGGTTCCAGGTCCACCACCCGGATCTCTGGCATGGCCGAGATCAGCCCCCCGGGCCTTCAGCTTCGGTTCCGTTTGTTGGATGCACATACTCTGTCTATATACGCATATAATATGTACATATTATATATATATATGTTTTATACACATATGTATCCGTGTAGATATACAATATAGATATATGCATGTTTATCCGTGTATGTATATACATATATATAATATCAATACACATATGCATGCATGTTTCTCTCTCTCTCTCTCTATTTGTAGATAGGTATTTCCGTAGGCAACCCCGCAAAAAATGGCGGGTGTCCTGCGGTTTTCCTTGAAACAACATAAGCGGGTCCTCGTATTGTTGGACACCCCTATATAATATGTACAGCAAACATGGGTACCCTGTTGGAAAAATAAAGAGGGGGAGAACATCAAACCAGGGCCGGTTTCATTGTTTGCCTACGCCAAGGTAGACTTAAGCAGGCGGAGGTTCAATTCCCACACCAGAACCTCTTTTTGAGGCTCGGTAAGCTTCTTGCTTGTGTTGCTTTAAAAGGAGACAAAAGGGAAACCACAATTGAAGGGTTCCCCTCGGACCCGTTTAAAGGGAGTGGGGTCTGTCTGAAAGGGAGTGGGGTCTGTCTGCAAAGAAGGACACCCGGGCAAGGGTTTTCTTGAAGCTGGAAAGAGTTTCAAAGTTTGTTGGGGAGCTCCTGTTTTTGATGCGGGCCAAACGACAATCACCTGGAACATTCCGCCCCATTTTGAGAAGCAGGTAAAGCCTCCGAGCAACAAATGGGGCCAGCCGGCACTCCCAAACTGTACTGAGCCTCCAAGCAACACTCCCATGCAGCCATACCTCTCTGGCTCCTGCACGAGTTGATGCTTCAAACAGCACAGCATGTCTAGCCGGGCTGCGTCTGGATCATAGGGAACCACATTTGGCATACAACACGCAGTAATGCGTGGATCCCTTCCAAAAGTCTAAGCTTATAAGTGGTTTGGAAGCGCCACGAAAAGACAACTTGCGTCTGAATCATACTCGCGTCTATTTATGGCTGGGACATATGAACTTCCACTTGCCCAGGTTTTGATTGTGGCTCTGATCACATGCACATTGCTCATCCTTCAAGAGGACGTCGCCGAATGCCCTAGACACTGCCAAACCTGCCACGCAAAGGCATCAGGCCCCCGCTGGACTGGGACAAACGAGTGGACCCCTTGCAAACAGAGACAACCTTTGCCGGTCAAAAGAGGAGCAGGAGCTAAGGGACACCAAAAGGAGCCAAAGGGCAAACATCTGACACAACTCTAGCAATTTTGACTGGAATCTGGCTTTGGTTGGCAACCACTGCTGCATGGGTAAATTACCAAGCCGCGTGCCTTCCAAAGCATTTGATCGTGGAACCAATGTAATCCCACCCAACAGACTCAAAAGAACCAGGAAGCGCAACACACCTCCAACAAGCATCAATCTTAATCACAGCCTTCAGCGCCAATCAGCTCCAGTAAGGCACGGCACCGACACAAGGCGCCAAGCAAGCACAACGCTTGGTCCACCCCCTACACCTGACCTATTGTGTAAGCATCCTCCTTTCCCCTTGCAAGGGGAACCAGAATCTCTTTGTTTGAACGAAACACGACAAAAGTGCCCTAAACAAAAGCCCAGGTTTTGCCACGGCAAACTTCAAGACCAATGCTGCCAGGCTAGAAACATGGGTCGTGTAAAGGGAAACCGAAGGAACCCAATCAGACCATACTATACAGCCCTGGGCTTTAGGCTGCTTTAGGCCCACGTAGGCAAATCTGGGCAAGTCCTGAGGCACGGACCCCAGCGGGCAATGTGCTTGCCACCAAAGTTGGCCGGGCCAGGTGTGAAAACCTGAAGACTCTTCAAGCAGCAGGGCGGGGCCCCCCGGACCCCTTGTCTTCGGGTCTCACTTGGAAGTGACCCGGCCGCGATCCCATGGCAAAGCTCCAAAGGTCCCAAGCTCCTAGCGCGCCACACCCCCTGGAGGTCCACGATGCCACCCTTGGCCTAGCGCGAGGGGATGTGCATCCTCAAATCAACAAACAAAACACACAAGCACAAGCAGAAGCCCTTCAAATGACTGAGTTTTGTCAGCGTTGACCTTCTCGCTTTCACTTGCTCCTAGGTTCTACCATTACAGGCCAAAACCACCAAGCAAAGACGGAGTCCTGTTAAAATAGCCAATCACAAACATTCACAGGTCAGGGCACCCTTTTGACGCTTTTGGGACAAGATTGGCATACTTCGAAGACGATTCTAACATACAATTTCTATTGGGTCATACATTTCGTACAATCAGGCAATCTTAAAAAGACACGCTGTCATAAGCGATGCAGCCCATGCCTCGATCCTCTTCTGCTCTGTAGGTACCTCATGCAACACCAAGTGAAGGGTCAGGTTGCCATGTCATTTTGCAAAACTCGGTTCTGCTTCGTCCGCCCCGACGCTCTGCTGATCACTGAAACAATTTTGGATGCCATGGCCAAACTAATGACAGGAATTGGGGTACAAACCACAAGCGCCTGGAACCCCAAAGACAAGACCCAGGCGATTGATGTTTCATTTCAAGCGGACGTCAACTTCGGGTACGACCCCCAAAAGCGCCACTTTCTTGCCAAACAGCTTGGGCTCCGGCGATGGGCTTATGATCTTCCGACAGACGATATGACTGCACTTGCGCAGCCTCCCCTGCGACCCGGCTGGAACGAGGAAAACCATGCGCTGCATGTTGTGTTTCTTTCTCTTACTGGGTCCAGCTCAGTCTGAGAGTTCACTGCTGACTATGAAGAGCCCAACATTCGAATAGCTTCTGGATGCTACGCACATGATTGTTCCTGTGCAATCTGGAACCTGTTAATTGGAACCCGTTTACGTTCCCGGAGCAACACTAATTTCGAGCAGCATCAAAAACTATCAAACAGCAACATTGCAAGAGCAATGTTGAATTTAAATGGAAGGCAACCGGAAACCACCCAGTGCGGACTCCTCCCTTTGGAGAATGCAAAGTGCCTTGATCCGTGGCACGGCAAAGGACTGCGCGAGAGTCGCCCACATTCGCGATGAGGAGTCGACTGAGGGCCGCTGCCAACGGATGAGATACACCCACACAAGCTTTTGGCAAGATCACAGACCCCTCCAGAGGTTAGTAACTTTAGCCTGTTTGGATGGCACTCGTACAACACGTGGCATGATCGTCCATGTGGCCCCACATTGTACGAAAAAACCTTGGCTGCTGCTTGGCAAGCCTCTCATTGCTTGTCCCTCGTGTTGCAAAGCCGACACTATCCCCGCAACTCGTTTGCGAGACACTGGGGGTTGCCTTCCGCCAAGTGTCTGATCGGCCGCAAACAAACCGTCCATCGCAGATAAACGTTGAACCCCTGAAAATCCTCACGCATTTTCAGGTTCCAGGTTTATGTGCAAGGATTAAAAAGCATAGCCCTCTCGGGTGTCCCTTTTGGCTATCCAGTTCTTTGCTCTGCCAGCTTCTTGCATATCCAGGGCGCAGGCCAGGAGCCCGGCGCTCGCACGCCATTGCTGCCGGGGCGCGCGTCCTGGCTTTCCGATCGGAAGCTTCGGGCGCAAAAGGATCCGAAATGAAACGTGACCCTTTGCAACTGTTCGAAAAGCCAAAGGGTTGGGCCTAAGTCCTTGGAGCTCCAAGGCTGTACCTGAGATACCTGGTTCGGTGGAAAAAGCTTCCGTTCAGCCGAGAACCAGGGGGTCAAGTCCTCAAAACAACCAATCCAAATCACCAAGTAGGTAAGGAGTACTCTCCCACAAACTAGTGTGAAAGTCCATACTTGTTGTTGGTCGAGGAGGTACTTCGACCCCTTTGAACGTCCAAACAAGATCTTCAAAGTGTGGATAGTTTTTCTGGGGTCGGCTGAATCAGTACAGTAGCTGCAAGACTGAGGTGTAGCTCTGCCAGGCTCGGCGCCAGTGGTTCCAACATTTAGCTGCGTGATGTTTGTGTTTTGCGGACAACTAGTGACTCGTGAAAGCTTCATACCTGATCAGTAGCCTTCCAGGAAAGGAGCAGGCGCCTTGCTTGGCTAGCCCGTTTTGATGTTGGTGTTCCTTGCAGGTATACTATCAACTCGCCTCTCATCAAGCAAGCGCGACAGTGGCAGTGGAGATGGCGGCGTAGACAGCAAAAGCAACTCGATACGTAGAACAGGCACGATGCCAAAGCATCGTTGACATTCGTTGATGACAAGCGGGGTCCCTGCCGGCCATCCGGGCAGGAGAGGGGGTTGTAACCACGACAAAAACGCGATTTTGTTACCATGACAAGGTGCAATGTTACCACGGCAGAAAAAAAGCGTTACAGCGACACGTTTCTTGCGGGCTTATCCCGACAAGCAGGGAAATAGAAAGGAATAAGAAGGCATGAGAAGGTCAATAAGAAGGAATAAGAAGGAATAAGAAGGTCAATAGAAAGGAATAAGAAGGAATAAGAATGTGAATAGAAAGGAATAAGAAGGAATAAGAAGGTCAATAGAAAGGAATAAGAAGGAATAAGAAGGTCAATGGAAAGGAATAAGAAGGAATAAGAAGGTCAATAGAAAGGAATAAGAAGGAATAAGAAGATGATTAGAAAGGAATAAGAAGGAATAAGAAGAAGGACAAGAAAGGAATGAAAGGATAAGAAAGTCGATAGAGATAAGAAGATAAGAAGATCAATAGAATAAGAAGGAATAAGAAGGTCAATAGAAAGGAATAAGAATGAATAAGAAGGTCAATAGAAAGGAATAAGAAGGAATAAGAAGGTAAATAGGAAGGAATAAGAAGGAATAAAAATGTCAATAGAAAGGAATAAGAAGGAATAAGAAGGTGATTAGAAAGGAATAAGAAGGAATAAGAAGGTCAATAGAAAGGAATAAGAAGGAATAAGAAGGTCAATGGAAAGGAATAAGAAGGAATAAGAAGGTCAATAGAAAGGAATAAGAAGGAATAAGAAGGTCAATAGAAAGGAATAAGAAGGTCAGTAGAAAGGAATAAGAAGGAATAAGAAGGTGAATAGAAAGGAATAAGAAGGACTAAGAAGGTCAGTAGAAAGGAATAAGAAGGAATAAGAAGGTCAATAGAAAGGAATAAGAAGGAATAAGAAGGTCAATAGGAAGGAATAAGAAGGAATAAGAAGGTCAATAGGAAGGAATAAGAAGGAATAAGAAGGTCAATAGAAATGAATAAGAAGGAATAAGAAGGTCAATAGAAAGGAATAAGAAGGAATAAGAAGGTCTAAGAAGGTCAATAGCAAGGAATAAGAATGTCAATAGAAATGAATAACAAGGAATAAGAATGTGAATAAAAATAAGAAAAATAAGAAGGTCAATAAAAAGGAATAAGAAGGAATAAGAAGGTCAATAGAAAGGAATAAGAAGGAATAAGAATGTAAATAGGAAGGAATAAGAAAGAATAAGAATGTCAATAGAAAGGAATAAGAATGAGTAAGAATGTGAATAGAAAAGAATAAGAAGGAACAAGAAGG
>CAUJNA010003788.1:111584-216600 GCA_963377175.1 Effrenium voratum | reverse complement strand
TTACTACTACTACTATTACTACTACTACTACTATTACTTATCCCGACAATGCCATTACTACTATTACTATTACTACTATTACTACTACTACTACTACTATTACTACTACTACTATTACTACTACTATTACTACTATTACTACTACTACTACTACTACTATTACTACTATTACTATTACTACTATTACTACTACTACTATTACTACTACTATTACTACTATTACTACTACTACTACTACTATTACTATTACTACTACTACTATTACTACTACTACTACTACTACTACTATTACTACTATTACTACTACTACTACTATTACTACTATTACTACTATTACTACTACTACTACTATTACTACCATTACTACTACTACTATTACTACTACTACTACTATTACTTATCCCGACAAGGCTATTACTACTATTACTATTACTATTACTATTACTACTACTACTAGTAGTAGTAGTAGTAATAATAGTAGTAGTAATAGTAGTAATAGTAGTAGTAGTAGTAACAGTAGTAGTAGTAATAGTAGTAATAGTAGTAGTAGTAATAGTAGTAGTAATAGTAGTAATAGTAGTAGTAGTAATAGTAGTAGTAGTAATAGTAGTAATAGTAGTAGTAGTAATAGTAGTAGTAGTAATAGTAGTAATAGTAGTAGTAGTAATAGTAGTAGTAGTAATAGTAGTAGTAGTAATAGTAGTAGTAGTAGTAATAGTAGTAATAGTAGTAGTAGTAATAGTAGTAATAATAGTAGTAGTAATAGTAGTAATAGTAGTAGTAGTAGTAACGGCAGTAATAGTAATAGTAGTAGAAGCCTTGTCGGGATAGTCTTCACTGAAACTTGTCGGTGTAACGAGATTCTTTGTCGTTGTAACAATGACCTTTGTCGTTGTAACATGTTCTTTGTCGTGGTTACAACCCTCTCTAATCCGGGCAGTCTGCACAGCAGGGCCCCTGGCTTTTTCAATTTCCGGACCCACCCAAATGGTGTTTTTGCTTTCTTTTCAACCCCATCCAGCTGGGCTGTAAGCTCAGGGTTTCAATTCGAGTCCTCCGGATAAATGATGCCCAGAATCAGTGTCGAACCATCCAGCACCTCGGGCAATAGGCAATGCTGGGAGACTCGAGATGTGCCTTTCTCCGGTGCCCCGCTTTGGAATGTGAGGCAGGCCAAGAGGAAGCCAAGCCGTGTTGGGGATTCCCAAATTATTGAGATAAACTCGGCTGGATGTGTGTGTGTGTGCGTAGGTCTGTGAATATTATATATATATATAGTCATTGGACTCTTACTTATCACTCAAAAGCTGACTCTTTTGCGCCTTTACCACAATAATGAAGGTGTCTGCTGAAAAAGCTTTCAAGCTCGCTGACAGAATTTGGCACTCATGAATTACTGTAAAACACACACTCGAATAACATATGTAAACCAAAAGCAAGGGGGCGTTCATCATGGGGTAGGCTCGCTTTACTCCAGAATGAACTTGCCACAAATAGTGCAGTCACAAACAGCTTGTCTGCTCGATATCTCCGTTGCAGTGACCTTGTCACAGGGGAGCAGATCAACAAGAACCAGCAATGCGTCATGTCGTGCGGCCTGTGGTATTTACGTCGATTGGCCCATGATTGGAGCCCTACAGATTGCAAGTCAGGACCAGTAAGACGGTTAGAGAATCCTCGATAGCATGATATCCTGGCAGGAGTTACACGCAATTCACATACTGACGGAAATGGAGTACCCTGCACAAAGGCACTCTGCGGATTGAGACGCAACCCGAAACTAGTTTTCCCTTTTTGTTGACACGATGCCTTTTTGGTCAATAGATTGTTGGGTTGAAAGGATGGTCCGTAGCTAGAATGACCCCCGTGGTATGAATCTGAAAGGGAGCCCAGGGGTCCCCTGGCAACGGAATGCGACTTGGATTCCGGGCCTCTTGCGATCGCGCTCGCTGTAAGAATTCATCATCACTAAGCACACAGGCCTCCGTGACAGCCTGGCACCGGCTCGACTGTTTTTTTCTTTTCTTTTTTTCATAAGCAAAAACTTGCCAGTCACTATGTCCCTTGTAAAGCAACTGGCAAAATTATGAATTCTGTGTCAAGCATTCCTTGGCTGATTCCGAACCACTAGCAGTGGATGATGCTTTGTGAGCGGTGCACAACCAAGCAGTGGCACTTTGCGGTTGGGGTGGGGACATGTTGACCCACCTGCTTCAAAAAGGGGGCGGAGTCTCAAAATAGTAAACCCTTTTTGGTGTTAGTAGAAAAACCACCGAGAAGCTACTTTTGTTGGTCCCTATGTGAAGCAACATCAAAAAGTTCCGTGTAAGAGCTGTTGTAATACCATCAGAATTCACCCACTGACTTTTACCGGACAATTACCCCGTTTGTGGATAATGCCAAATAAGCCAAGTCCCGTTCATTTTGGACTGTGTGAAATCATGTTCCAAAGGTGTAAATCACCGGTTCTCGACCTAGCATGAAATTATGCTGCTCACGCACGGCGCCTCGCGGGCCTCTTTCGTTTTGTTTTTTGGGGAGGGGTGTTTTCTTGTTGGGGTTGTGCTAGCGGGCTTTACGAGAGCAGAACCATCCTTTCAATGATTCAAGGGTTAAACTCTTCACCAAGAGTCGGGTCTTATGCTCACCCTCCCAATGGAAGCTGACAGGCCCCTTTTGGACGATAGCCTTTGCGGAAGGGCACTCACTTCGGAAAGAGCCATTGCCATTGCCTGTCAGAAGGTTCGTGAGCAGAGAGATGACTGCATCGGATATGCGCCACCTTGGGACCTCCTACAATGCAGCCCAAACACCAGCCATGGGGCAACAGCCTGGAAAGCAAACGTCTAACTCTTGAGATTGGAGCACCAATTAGCGTGCGCAAAATAGAATCATGACCAAAGACCGAACTTTTTGTTGTCCGCCAACATGGTCTTCCCACGAAGCTTCAACGTTGACGTCGGGGAGTGAGAACTGTAAAGCCTTTCAAACATGTACACTGTACACGCTCAGTCTGCATCTATCCAAAGAGCTATGCTCACTCGAGAGGCACCTCGGCAGCCCAATGCCCAAGGCATGGTGCGATCAAAGGCTGCTGCAAACCTTTTTTCCCTTCAGAGACGGAACCAAACCGACGACCTGCAAGTGAAATGCAAAGCTTCTTTTTTTTGCTTGCATCCAATGCGTGAACATATGTCTGAAATGTATGGTCCCCGCTTGGCGAGACTGCAGGCTGTGAGGCACACCCTTTTTCGGAGCCAACCGTCCAAGCGCCGAATCGCTTGTCACTTCTTGGCTCTCAGATCTCAGCGAATTAATCGAATTCAGCACATGTGCTGGTCAATGGGAATGAGTACCTAAGGCTCGGAGACCGCTCCAATTTTGAAGTCGTGTTGTCCTGCCCACCATGTTGAATGTGAATTGAAAGAATGGACTGCTGTCAAGCGGCACACATCGCAAGCGCCAAGGACACCTAGGAGGTATGAGGTCTCTAAATTCTGCAACTAAGCGCATGCACGCTCATGTCGCAAGCTGCTTGAATCGCAGTCCAGCACGGCTGGTAATAACTGAGGGTAAGGCGAGGAAGTATCCACTACCTGAGCAAGTATTCTGCAAAATATGCAATGTTTCCAAAACCTGAAATACTTGAGTAAATGACCTACATCATAGGAAGCTCGTTTTGGTTCAGGTGAGCTCGCCATGAAAAAGAGTAGAAGGATTCTTGGCACGAACATATTTGTCTAATTGCTCCAGCCTCTTGTGCCATTGTTCTGACTCATGAGAACAATGGCACGAAAGGCTGCAATTAGACTGAGCCCTCCAAATGAATCGGCTTGACAGCATTAAGTGCACAGTCCTAACTCAATCCAACCTCACCAAGCCATCGAAGTCCAAGCCAGAGCCATGGTTCAGTGCCTGTGATCTAGTCGTTGGTACGGAAACCTTCCAAGGAACGCATTTAGGGACCCAACGCATGGGACCCAGTTTCTTCCACACACCTACGGGTGTGTGTCCTCGAGGGTTCCCATTTGAAGGTTGGTTTGAAGCAAAACCAGAAGGACAACCACCATCTTTATCATCTTTGGGATCTCCTATTTTGACACATATCCATAACTATTCCAAATCCCTTTCTTTCTGCCCAAAGCAAACATCACCAAAACGAAGATGAACTCCACCAATATTGGCAACCAAAAGGTGATGCTCAGCCACCCAAAAGAGGGCCTCTTGCGCCATGATCAAACTCCATTTGTGGGTCATGGTCTTCGGTCGCATGTGGGTCATGGTCATGGTGTCCTTCGTGGGAGCCTTGAGATTGGCTGTCTGAAACTGCCGTGCTTAGGTTGATGACAACTTGTCGACCCCAATCAACGGGTTGTTTCACCATGGCAGGCACAGAATTCATCTATAGTTTGATTCCTACTATTCTCCCGTTGCTCCCGTGATAAACCCTGGAACTCCTTACATTTATCAGGTTACGAAAGGAAGCAGACCTAGTAAGAGCTGGGAGTGGGGTGAGAACTACGCCTCAACAGCCATCAGTGTATCGTGCACATCAGTCAACTATTCGGCTTGTGTTCCGAGAGACAGAACAGGCGACATTGATGCTGGGCCAACAACCTAAACTACAAGCTGATCAACAAATGCGTCGCGTGTATGAAGCTTCCCCCCCGTATCCCGAAAAAACGACGAGCCAAACGCTCCCGAGCTACGCACACGAAGGCCGCCCAAGGTGTCACTGCGCAACTCGCTCACCAAGGTGGACACCTGGGCGACAAACTGGAAAGCGACACCAACACCCCAATAGAAATTCAACTTTGCTCTTGTCTCTTGTAACACTTCCCAAAAGTTGAACGGTGCGTGGTTGGCTCAAACAGATATGGTGACTGGGCGGGGTCTCTTCTTGGTGCTTGCGCCGGTTTTGTGGGGGACTCCAAATAGAGACCGAACGGAAATCAACAATTTCGAAGGGTCTCGTACTTTGGAAAGCACCCGCGTGCTGCGCAGTTCATGCATCGGCATTTGCACCCCGAGATGTGCTAGTCAAACCGTGCCAGCGTAGCTTCCTTACACACACACACACACACACACACACGCACACGCACACGCTCGTATAGTCGTGCCTCAAACTTAAGGACCGACATTGATAAGAGGGCCCTTGCTGGCGTCCTCTTAAAACCATGTATCCAAGCAGCTCCCTAGTCAATGATGAGACACAGTGTCCATCACATGGGTATGTCCCAACATGCGTTCTCCTCGCCTCCTTTTGCCAAACAGAGGTCTGCTCCACTTGAGCTTTGCTCGGCCCCCTCAAAGTGCCTCAAAGTGGACGGTGGGTGCCCCGAAACAAAAGACGCACCACATAGCACCCCCGTCCAAGAACGAAACGTTACGCCCACTCCCGTGTGAGGGCTGCTCAAACCTCCCCTGCTACGGACGATACCCCCAACAACACAAGGTTAAATCTGCACTACCGGGTCCATTACAATGATCCAAATTTCAATATTTTGGCTTATGGTGTAAAGGAAAACCCAGCCTCAAAGCATATCTATTTACCCTCAAAAATGCAACCACTTTCATGGCTTTCATGGACCCATACCAGGAGGGTCCACATTGCTGGTACAGGATGTTGCGCGTCAACCTTACTGGGTAGATAGACGTTTGGAGACATCAGCGAAGACACTGTGGAGAGGCTGCCGGCGAAGCCCGTGCTCACAGCAGTCAAGGCGGACCGGGCCAGGGAGTCATCATCGACTCTGACCTGAGCCGTGGCTAAGCAACAGGGATGGGCCAACCCCCTGTTGAAACATAATTGAACCATGATTGCGTTAACAACCTCCTGTTGAGTCCACCGGGGCTGATTTGTTTGAACATATTTCATCATGGGACAAGGCAACTAAAACATTGGATCTACGATGGTGAAACTAGTCTTGATTATATCTCCGGGGTAAACACTGTCATGATCATACTCTGAGGAAGCCTTTCAAACGCCATGTGAGGGTCAGAAGGCCGGCCAAACTCAACTGTACTGAACAATTTAACTATACGTCCAAATGAAGTGTTGTAAACAGAATAAACCACACAATTTATGGCTTTGTTCATTTCTTTTTGAAAAAAACGGAGTTATATTTCACAACTGTGTTTGAAAACGCTTCTAGAACTTCAAAAACGTTTCTATGCAATATAACAAACGATTTGCATCTCAGTTTTACATTTTGGGTTCTTATATATATATATATATGTTGCACATTGATAACATAATTTACGAATTTAGATATATGCATGATTGGACCTGTGCCCAATTGTTGCAACTTTCATGTACCTAGGTTTCGATTCTGAGCGTGGCTCAAATGATCTACAGCACGTTGTCGCACCTATTTGCAAAACATTGCTGATCCAAGTTGTTAGTTACCGACTATGGTGGATCTAAAATGTTTTTCACTTTTCAAAATACACACCATCAACGGCTTGCGCAACTCACCCCCCGTAAGATCAACTGCCAATTCACAAACTCGCAAACGCCTGTGGTCACAGCCATTTTAGATCTTGGCATTCTGCACCTTTCGACAACTTACACTGACTTACACTGCCGTGTGTTTGTTCCTTGGAGACAATGTGCCTTCGCATGCGGAACTGGAAGAAGGGAACACAGATGCGACTGAAACTGGCTCTCTCTCCGTCTCCCTCCCTTATCCCGACATCCCAAGCCAAATGGCTGTCAAACTGAGGATTCTCAGAAGTGGTTGGCTTCAAATAGCACCCAAACAAGCTCAGGCCCTGCCCTGCAATGCAAGCTGCTGAGTAAACGCCTGCTAAGGCATTGCACAAGCAGCCCAGAGTATTCGCGATCAGGGTGAAGCAGGGAAATCTCGGTCAGATTCGCTCGCTGCAAGGAGCTTAGCACGCAAAGCAAGGCAACACAAGCACTTGGGTAGCTTGTCCCCGAATCGAGGAAGAAACAAAAAAACATGAATGCGGTCTTTGAGCTACAATCCCAGACATTTGGGTGGGATCGCAAGCTCCACAACACCCCATCTCCTTGTGACACGCTCGTGGCTCTTCATAAAATATCGAACACCAAAAATCAAACGGTGTTGGACTTCAACTCAAAAAAGGGAAGACCTCTTCGAGACAAACTCAGCGCCAGTCGGAGCTGTGTGCTTGTTGAATAGCGACAACCTGCGCTATCGAGCTGAAGGCAGGCGATGACAGAGCACTTTTGCTCCCTTAAAATACGAGCATAAGGCACAGTGCAAGCCCTAAGCTCCACACCACCATCTAAGAAGTGCTCCGAATGGCCCCATGGCCAAATCCAGCAGACCTGCGTAGTATCTGTAACCTGCAAACAGAACGCAGCACTCATTGCAAACTGGCTACGTATCTGCGCGCATGTCTCCGGTGGTGCCGTTGTTTCCTCACGTTGCCAGTTTGTTTGTTTGCTTACCTGGTATACTGTCATGTCAGTCCGGATGTGTTTTTCTAACGGCCTTACAAGACAGGATCATCACACAACAAAGCCAGACTTCCGAGCAAGGGTCAAAAACCCTTCGCAAACACATGGCAAAGGCTCCTTGCCTGCAGCGACTCCCAGAAACCTCACAGCGACTGCCCAAATGGGAACGTGTCAAAATCGGGCAACCTTCGGATTGGTCCCAGGAAACCACCCCCAAACAAGACTCTCGGAAGGCCACAACTCATAGCTCTGTGGCAAATCTATTTGCTCCCAAGAGGAAAACAACCAAATAGGGCCGTCCCCTTGCTTTGTGGAAGATTTGCAGAGTTCCGCCTAGACCTGAACCCCAAACGGAGGAAATGTTTGCTGCACCTCAGTTGGAGTGAAGCGATACTGAAATGGACCATCCCCATGACTGATTCAATGCGACGGTTTCCACGGAAATTCAAGCAGCCCTATGTGTCCATTTTGGGAAATGGGACATTGTTTGGGAACACATCAATCCACCATGTGGAACATGTTGGAGCAGTGTTCAAACAGAAGTTGCGATCGACTCTCCCCAAACCGAGCGGATCTTCCACTGAGCGGACCGATCGAAGGCGACTCGCCAAGTCGCGTGGCGACGAAAGCAAAGGCGATTCCCACGATGGCCCAATGCACAGCGCTGCTCAAGAAAACCTCCTCGGCGGCTTCGAGCCGATCTGTCGATCTACCAACAGGAAAAGCGAAGTCTAAGTGTGTGTTTTAAGGGAAACCAAGAGGAGACCCTCCCTTTTGGACGTTCCCCCTATGTTGACTCCAACCCAAATTGAGCCATACTGTTGATAGACAAAATGCACCTCGAACCACCTTTGGACGAAACCCAGAAATGTTCGAATAAACCACCAGCTGGTGTGAGGTGGGTTGTGCCCAAAAGCACCACAGTCGAAACCCTGAGAGAAACAAACAGAGAGAATTGACACTGAGCGATGTGTGGACCTGCTTTTGCAAGGCCGCCGACACCGCGAAGATGAAAGCTGCAAACCCATACTTTTGATCAGTTGTTAGGTGGTCTATTCATATTCACAAGGTTTCGTCTGTCCATGGTCCACTGGTGCAGGAAGTTGTCCATCCATAGGGCTGTGTCTCAAGATGGGGTCACCACAAACAGGGTGGTTTTGCTTTAAAGCTTCCCTTAACGTACCTTGAAACAGCCCCCCTTCTTGGACCATCACTCGCGCCCGCCTCTCTCGGCGTCTCTCTCCAGGTTGAGGGCACATCCACCTGCAGGCCCCACTCCTCGTGCCTCAAGTTGAGGTCAGCTTCCCTTGATATCCCTTCTTGGTTTTCACGTCCATGGACAAAATCCATCTCGCAGTGTGGTTTTATTCTCCAAACATCAGGGCTTCATCGAAAGGTGCCATTTCCCTTCTTCTGGTGGGTTTCCCATGAGCTTTCCGTGTGTTCGACGAGCGCTGATCCTAGCCACCCGGGCCCATCTGTCCGTACCTCTGCAGAGGTGCTTGGGTTTGTCTTGCTCCTATGCACGAAACGCAGGCACTGTATGCATTTTAGCAGCCATGATGCACCCAGGCCCGGATTCAAAGGTGTAACAGAAGGGCTGAAGTACTACACACATTACGATCGAATTATTCAGGCCTTGTAAGTTGTAGCTTTTAACCCAACGCCAGCACAAATTGCGAGATTTGGCTTGCGTACGATCTCCTGTTGTTTTGTGGGGGCCTCTGAACCGAACGCTGCTGTTGGCAACTCTGCCAAGGATCTCTTGCGGAAAGCAGACATATATATATATATATATATTATATGAGTATCATTGTACACGTATGTTCTATAAACACAAAAAAAACTATTATGTGTTTTTTACATTGTATACTCTCTCTTTCTCTCATATGTATATATACACACGCACGCACAAACACAAAATGCGCACACCCCCACCCACACTCACACTCACACCCACACCCACAGCAACGCCCGCATTTACACATCAACCATACACACACACACATACTCACTCAAAAAGACACCCGGACCTGCACAACCACGACCTGCACAACCACACACGCACACAAAACAAGCATCATGTTGTATTTCTCAGGCTTGTCTAAGTGTGTGTGTGTGTAATGTGTGTGTGTGCGCGCATATTGCTCTTGTGGTTATGTGGATCGCCTGTTGCGTGTGACTCTGTTTGTGTTTGTGTTTTTGTGTTTTTGTGCTTGTTTGTGTTTTTGTTTGTTTGCTTGCTTGCTTGCTTGCTTGCTTGCTTGTTCGTTCGTTCGTTCGTTCGTTCGTTTGTTTGTTTGTTTGTTTGTTTGTGTGTGTGTGTTTGTTTGCGGTGTTGGGTGCTTGTGTGGTGTGTGTGCGTGTGGCACTATGTTCTTTGTTGTGTTGTTGTTGTCAGTGCGTGTTTGTCTGCGTGTGTGTGGGTGGTTGTTTACTGCTTTCGTTGCTTTGCCCAGGCAAAGAACATCATGTCAAACGTCTGACTGTGTATTTGCCATTGAACACCATGATCAACCAGGGCAATCCACTTTTGCTCAATAGACCTTGCTTCGAACGCGACTATGACTCCCCACCTGCCCTGCCCCGCCCATCCTACGAGTCAACAATCCATGACTTTGATCTAGACGCAGTTGTGTGCTTCAACTTCTTGTGCTTCAACTTTTTCAGGGTACCTGTCTTGCTTTGGTTTAAGGCAAAACAGGAGAGATCACATTTTTGTTACCCCCTCCCTGTTTTGACACGTGCGCATCTACAGCAGCAAAGTTGCTCTTCACCATCCGCGTCAGAATCGCTCGTGGAGCCACCCTCTTCAACAGAGTCCACCTGCAAAGTGTGGCGATCGCGCTCAGCATACTCTTCAGCACGGGCACAGCGGTGCACGCTGCAGCAAACGCTGCAAGCAAACAACAAATACATGCCAAATGAGCGTGTCTTGTTTGGGGGGTACCCTTTTTGGGTTTGTGTAAAGGGAATCCAAATGGAAACTATCCCATACAAAGGCAAATACATGCAGACATATATATATATATACATATATGACCCCCCCCGCTCCACAAAGTATTAAACAAAAACAAGAGAGTTTGACAGTATTTACAATACTTTTGGGTGATGTCCACCAGCTTTCAGACACCCTACATCTGGGCATCTAACTGCGCACGCAGTACACAATTGACTGTGTCTGTATCCAGCCAGAAAACTTTAAAGCGCTTTTGGATCTATAATTCAAGAATGAAGATTCTCAGGTCTCTAGATCTTGAACCCAGTATGGGGCCCCCAAAGAGCTTTTGGATCTAAGATTTAGGTTTCAATATTCCAGGAGTCTAGCTGTTGAAAGTTGAATCATGAGCTTAGCGCATTTTGGGTGCCCCATACTGGATTCAAGATTTAGGGTCCTGGGAATCTTGAATCTTAGATGCAAAAGTGCTTTAAAGCGGTTTATCGCGTTTTGGGTGCCCCATACTGGAAGCAAGATTCAAGATTTAGAGTCTTGGGAATCTCGAATCTTGAATCCCCGATCCAAAAGCGCTTCAACCGGCTTTGAGCGTCCGCTTTCAGTCATTCCTGTAAATACAGTCGATTGTTCAGCATATGGAGATTGGAGA
Organism: Effrenium voratum; assembly: GCA_963377175.1. Lineage (NCBI taxonomy): Eukaryota > Dinophyceae > Suessiales > Symbiodiniaceae > Effrenium > Effrenium voratum. The sequence continues at coordinate 205,545 of CAUJNA010003788.1, read as the reverse complement.
GCTGACTCTTTCAACAATAACTTAAAGAAATCCACACCAACCCTTGGACATTGAAAAACACTGTAAATACCAGTGTTTTGCATTATCTTTAGCTGGTTTTGTGCAGAAAAGATTTCGTTTAGGGAAATTATCGTCTTAGCAAACAGGTCAAGGCATATAAGATGCGAGCAGTTGCTTTGGTATTGGTCAAGGTTTGTGAGCTGACAAACAAACGAAGGGGATTTGCAAATGAGTTGAGATGAGAGCTAAGATGCGCAGCAAATATTTTGGTATTGACACAGGTCTGCAAGTTGACAAGCAAAGAGGATTTGCACGTCGGTTGAGATGATAAATCGAAGATGCGTCGGTGATGCAGAACAGGCATTTGCATTGATTTCGATCCCCTTGCGCCGGTACCCTCACAGCGATGCTTTTTGGTCAATTGAGCGAGGATAACTTTGGTGGTCAAGACTATAAAAGCAACACTAATATTGACACACTTCGAGATTAAAATCTGAGAGAAGAGAACATCACGACGATGTGTATTTGAAAGCAGGTGTATTATTGTTGCTTGCTTGACATCTTTGAAGACTTCAGATGTAGGTATGCAAGATGATGGTTTGTTCAAATGAACTTGTGTTGAAATAGATGCAGTTTATTACCATCATATGTATGAAACGATTGGAACGGATCAAGGAATGCCACAAATATTATTTTCAGAAAGTAGACGCAAATGAATCGTCTGCGCAAGTCTGCCAACATTGTGAAATGAGCGCACTTCTGGTAACATCCGCGTAAAACGACCTGACTTCCCTTACATCAGCAGCAGTGGAAACCGGGGTCAATGAATCCATAAGGGTGCAGAATTGGGGAACGAGGTGGGAAAACCTGGCCGCGTAGGAAATAACTACCGCAGCTCCTCTATATGTATATATATATAATCTATATATATATATACACAGTATATGCACCTCCCCCGCAAAACCCACGCACGTGTGTGTGTGTGTGTGTGATCTCGACCACCTGCATGTCACTCGTTTGGGGTGCTCAGTATCTGACCCCAAAATTGCTTTGGCATGCTCACAGGCACAAGCCTGCCCAGTACATCTCCTTGAAACAGGGTTCTGAGCATTCCTCCGGAGCGCATTTTTGGCCGGGGCCACCCACAAGAGTCCGCTCTGTTTACCCCAAACAAAATCGGTGAGGGGCTTTGCTGAAGTCTCAAAAGGCTGGGGGGCCTCCAAGCGGGCGTTGCTTGAACTTGGGCTATGGAGCACTACCCAAATCCCTGCATTGGCCAACCCAGTAGCCCGGCTTTTACTGTATATCGTCTGTGAGTAAAGGCAGTCGCTTATATATATATATACACCTTTGTCAGGTGAACAAATTCTTGTCAGGTGAACAATTTCTTGCAGAGACAACAAGACTCAACAACAAAACGATGAACCTTGGGGCATCCCCCAAGGCAGCACCCAATGACACCAGGATCCCAAAAAAGGCTGCGAAAAACAATGTGAACTTCTGGCATCTTTTTGGAGTGTTCAAGGTGTTTGGGGGGGAACCCGAATCCATAATCCACAATCCGTAGATGCACACCACAACAAAAACACTACTATGTGGCACAAGGATTAGGGGTGGATTTTGAACAACCCGGGCATTGGCTCCCCAAACGGTGCCTCTTTGGAAAAGAGGATCCGCAGCCCGCAGTACTCATCGAAGCATTTTGGCTCTTCCTGCACACCCCTTGTTGTGACGGTTTTATGTTGGGGAACCCATCAGAAGTCAAAGAACATCTTGCCCAACTGAGAAAGCGGTTCTAGTCCAGCTAAATCGTCAATGGGTTTGGGTCGTGCTGAATTCGGGGTCTACGGTGTACGATTGTTTTGGAGGATTGCACTGAGCCCTAGCAGCTAAACGAGCAAGGCTCCCATGACTTCTTGATCAGCTTTCATGCGCTGGTGAGCCGCTGCGGGTTCAATCATGTCCATTGGGCAACCTTGCTCATGCTTGCGCTAAAAAAACCGCAAACTGATGAGTTGCGCGAAACACATTTGAGGGAAGGGCGGGTTGTCTCCCTGCGAATGCCCAAGGAACACCACCAGATTGATCAGATTGATCTCCACACACTCCCGCAAGGCGGAGAATGCCCTGCGTCCTCCATTCCGCAGCCAGCCAAGAAGTGGCCAAAACCTGGGGCTGAGCGTGGATAGCGGCCGCTTAACTCGGATTGACAGGAGGCCTGGAGGCTGGAGCCTCCAATGACGCTATCGGCCTCAAAGCTAATGTGCCTGAATGGTAGGCGCATCTGCCATCGTGCCAAAGTCTGACCAAGGCCGCCGGAGCCTTCTGAATCCTTCCACAACATGGGCCGCCAGAAGTATGAGGCCACACAAGTAGACCTTTCTGGAGGAGAATGAAAGTAACCCCTTGAAAAACCCTCAAGGAAGACTTAAACCCAGGAGTTTCTTTTTTTGGAAATTCGGCCACCCCTAGGTTTAAGTGCCGCAGGAAGCAAAAAGGGGACATTGGACGCTTTTCAAAAAGACCATTCTGTCCCCCGCTTTTTGTCAGCCAGCGCTGGAGAGGACTTGGGTTTTTGCCCTGCAGCCGAAGCAGCGATACGAGGCCATGGACACGCAAAACATGCAGAGCCTCAGCACCAAAGTCAGGCAGCAAGTTGGATTCAAAGGAACTCCCCGACCCCTGAAGTCCAACCAAGCACAAAACAGAGTTCTTTCTGAACTTGTGGTTTCACTTGCAAAACCATTTGAGGACAACTCCCATGCAAACCTTTCTTCATGGTGTCCCTTAAGTTTGGAATTCAGAGCTTGGGTGTGTCCGTTTCTTGGTAGCAATCTGGTGATTGTACCTAATGCGAGTGAAGGCTTCTGTGGTGGGGATTTGCAAACTTCTCCCTCCAAACACAAAGTGAACTGACTGCTGGTGATCAGGTTGTGAATACATGGGCATGGGCCCCTTTCGGGACCATGTGGGACCTCGTTATCAAATGCATGGCGTGTTTCCGAGGCGTCCACATGCTTGCGACGATATGCTTGGAGGGCTTTGGAACCCTTGAAGCAGCATAAGGCGTTTGGGTTTAACCAATTCGCTTTGGACTGCCAATGCCTTGGGGCTACCCGTTCTAGGCAACCCCTTGGACTGGTGGGCCATGGCCGGCTTCCTTACCTTCTCAAATCCCCAAGGTGTTGATGGCCATCCAAAGCGAGAAAATGAGGAAACCATTTGCCAACATGTGTGGCTTCCCCTTGATCTTGATTTGAAAGCAAACCAAAAAGGGCCTCCAAAAGAACAACAGCCTGTTTCAGGGACACCATTTGGGCAAGTTTGGAGGTCCCAACCACGAGCAATTTGCACTGCCACCTTTTTGGAGTGGCTTTACTGGAAATTCAAGGGAAACACCCATTTTGTTTTGGAGGGTTTCCTATTTGATATACACACACGCTCCCGCTTCGCACATGGTTGTGGACAATTTCTCCTCGTTTACTACCATGCCGAAAACCCACGGCTTTTCCGCAGTTCAAATTTGGCCCGCCGAGACCCGCGGCTTTTCCCGTCCAAAGGGCACGCTCACAAAAGCCTGGAAGATGTTGCCGTTTACCACGGTAGAGGCAACCTCGGACGCGACTACGCGATAACTCGTGAGCCAAGAGAACCCACGAGGAAAATGGTTCCGGAGATGTTCGGGGCGTTTGGGTCAAAAAGCCTCCTTAGAAGGTAACGGATTAGAGATTCACATTCCCAGAGACTCATTCGGTAGAAAAAAGGGAGCCCTTGTTGGGGCTGTTCATTTTTCGTCAACCCACCAGGACAAAGGGTGTCATTGACTTTTGTCATGGTTCCATACGTCCCCTTTCGGGAGTCAATCTAACATGGTTCAGAAAGTGGTTTTGAAATCACCCCAAAAAGGAAGATACAAGGAACTCTATTGGTTCAAAAACAAAGATGCTTGCCAAGGCTTATATGGGCCTTACTCCATTCAATCACCTAATAGAGCAACTAGGGGGTGACTTCCTTATTCCTTCCAAGGAACCGCTTTTCAGACCACCAAAATCCCAGGGGGTCGTCTCATGTTCGAAAAGAACGATAGTTGAGGAGAATGGGGACTCAACCCCTAGAGACTCCTGACGCTCAAAAGAAAGGCCAGGTAAAGCTCCGGGTTCGTCACAAAATCGGACCCCCTGCAAGCCTGCAAATGCAGGAGATACAATCATCCCTCCACCATCAGGGAGGGGTGATTTGGTCCCCAGTTCCATTTGTCTAGTCTTCCCGGCAAAGCAAATCACAGATCCATAACTGAAATTCCCGGGCTACGCTCCTCCCCGAAAAGAGGAAACTGTCGGGGTACAACTCATTGCCCGAACAACCTGATGTAGGAGTCCTCCGCAAACTGGTGAAGAATCCACACCATTTCGCACATACGGTTGGGACTGAACCTGAGGCAACCCAGGTTTTCATTGTGGCTGCTGCCTTACTGGGGCGTTGCATCTAAATGGGGCTTCAGTTTCTTCCTGGGCTTCTCTTCAAACCAACTTCAACCAGGTGTTATATAACTAGGCCCAGGGGCAACAGTTGCCATTTGGTTTCCCTATGATCAAAGGGTTCGCCAAGTTCGGGGAACCAACCAGAATATCGGAGATAGGGTCCAATAGGACCAAGGACGCCTCCAGGTTTTGGAAACAACAACTACGACAGCTAGACATATTTGTTCAGAGCTTCCATATCTATTGGGGGCGTAATCCGAGGGGCTGAATGAATCATACCACGCATACCGTCTGATCATGCCTTGATTGAGTTTTAGGCTTTAGGGTACCCCACAATCCAGTTCTAATTCTTGGGGGGCAAATTCCTGTACTATGATTCACAAACTGAAACAAAGACACCCCAAGCCAGGGGACTTCATCATGAGCTCATTTTACCCCGAGAGCTTGTGAACTCTATTTGCGCGCCCCGCCTCACCCATCCATGTGGCCCAAGTCGTGAGAGCTCCGCAAAGGCCCGAAGACAGGCCGGTGGCCAAATGCCTTGGCCAGCTCGCATCTGCAAACTTTAGAAACGGATCCGCCGGACAGAATTGGATCATTCAAAAAGTTCTACCCTTGCTTGATTTGGGTCTGGAGCAACCCTGACAAAGGGTGGCCTTTCTCGCTTGCATCCACATGCACGCCAGCAAATTCTTTAGGGGTCCTCAATTTTAATTTGTAGCCCCCCGCTAAACATGAACAGGACCAAACAAGCAACAAATTGAAACAACATACCAAGAACGGGGACTCCAAATGTTAAATGCATCTGTTCCTGCAGACGCGGCCCGTCTCTAGTGCAACTCAGCTGCTGGTTCATCGCCTTTTTGTGCCTCACAAAAAAAGGCAACACGAGGGTCGTGGCTGTGGCTTGGAAGTTTGGTAGTGGTTTTTCATCTGGCAACAAGAAATGCTTCAAATCCCCACAGAGATCCAAATCACTAACTATTCGGCTCACCTGAAGTTTGTGAACGGAAGTGTGTGATTTTGATAGCCCCCGCCAAAGACCTGTGAAGAAAACGGCATGGGCTCCGATGTACTCAGGTGACACGGGTTTTCTTTTCAACTTGAAATTAGACATCTGCCCGAAAGGGGAGATGTAAGCGAACCTAGAAAAGATCCAAAGGCCCGGCCTGGCGACCGCGGCCATGAGAATACACCCCAGCACATTCTGGAAGAAGTAGCCAGAGGCACTGCTATCTTTGTAACCTATGGCAGCACGTGAAAGATCCAAGTGCACCAACATGCACCGGCCGTGAGAAGAATGTCGCGTGCGGAGCAATCCAAGCCACAACTCAACATGATGCACTGACATGAGGAACTCCACAAACGACGTTAAAGTTGGGTAAGCTTGTTTCATCCCAAGCTCTTTACTCGTATCACTGTCATTTGTGCAAGGGATTGTCACTTGAGGCTGCGGCAGGTATGAGCATGTCTCTTCAGGAAAGGTCCTGAAGCTTGGGCGAACCCGAACCAAGCTGACCTGAAAGTTTTAAAATGAGGAAAGCACCGAAATGCGGGATTTCCTGCAAACAACCAAACGCTCAAAATGTTGCGTTTGGACATGTGAGAAAGGACACTTCCCGCTAGGTCGTGACATCCCCAAGCATACCCACGAAATGATGGTTTACAATCATTTCCACCCCAAAGTAATTTTGAGAACTCCTGAAATTCTTGCCTAGAAGGGAGCTGGCTCCCGCCCAACAAAAAAACACTTGCAGATCTAAAATATATAGCTATCTCAATGTTTACACACATAAATAAATACATGCGTATATAATATATTGTCTGGTACTGTTTGAATGCAGGTCATGTTGCGGTTGGCTTTAGAGGGAAAACCACAACAAAAGAACCAAACATTGAGGGGACCCAATTTGAAACATGCCCAGCTCAACTGGCAACCTTCCCATCCATTCCAACGCTTCAGCCCCTCCCCAGCAGCCGCTCCCCACCAGCCCCATATTAAGCCCTTGTTAGCCTTAAGGGCTTATTTGGGTTCCCCCCCCTTCCCCACCAGCCCCTCCCCACCCGTCCCTAAGCCCTTTTTAGCCTTAAGGGCTTATTTGGGTTTCCCCCCCTCCCCACCAGCCCCTCCCCACCAGCCCCTCCCCACCAGCCCCTCCCCACCAGCCCCTCCCCACCAGCCCCTCCCCACCAGCCCCTCCCCACCAGCCCCTCCCCACCAGCCCCTCCCCACCAGCCCCTCCCCACCAGCCCCATATTTAGCCCTTGTTAGCCTTAAAAGCTTATTTGGGTTCCCCCCCCTCCCGACCTACAAGCCTCAAACAGACCAATCCCAGTTTTGCTTTCTGAACCCGGCGTGGAATGGTGTGTGACCCGGCTAGCGCCCGCTCCTGGATGTGTGGTGGTCACACCAAAGTCCAGAGGCTTCAGCCACTCCCAAATGGCCACACGGATGGCCTCGCTCGAGCTCCCGAGTGCCAGTTAGCACAAGAATTCATTCTTTTCAACCATCGTTTTTGCAAGCCTTTTCCCTGAGTTGCTTTGTGATTGTTTTCTGGAAAGAAGGATCCCTGAAAATAATGAACGCCCTGGTGCTATGGTAAGGAACCCCAGGCCTGCTTGGGGCCTTGCAAGAAGCAAGACGTTTGCTATGAACTTTCACAGTCGGATCCTCAAAGATGGGAGTGCGCCAAAAGGTCCATGTCCAATTTAGACCCCGGTCTCGGAAGGGAGGGGGCGTGGTCCTCATCACCGAGCGAAGTCTGAGCCCGTCTAACTGCCAAGCGTCACAGCCAAAGAGAGCGAAGAAAGCGACGGACAGCGCAGTAATCAATCTTGATTCCCGCTGGAAGAAGCGAGTCCTTGGGGAGCTGTCCGATTGCTCAAGAAACCTATCCACTTCCAGTCAAGGTCAGCAAATGTCAAGAAACGATTCCCCACGTGTCGAAGCGCAGTGTTTCTACACACATGTGCAGGAAAGTAGCGATGGCATACGGAGGTGGAAAAGGAGCAAATACAGCTGCGCAGTTGCTGTCACTCTCCTTGCTTCTTATGCTTCAACATCTTGCCACTGTTGCGTTGCCTATGCTTTCCCTTTTCAGAAAAACTTGTGCAACTCAATGAAGTCAGATCTTGTCAACGAACTCCCATTGCGTGTTTGTTTCATCTGTCTCAGGATGGTTTTGGCTGGTCATGTAGAATGTCGATTCTACAAGCTGGCTTTGCGAAACTTTAGTTTAATTTCCTGCGGCTTACCGCTGCGAGCCAGTGAGCACACACACACACACACACGCATCCAAACGCAGCAAGTTGGTCGGATGTTCAAAATTATTGGTGGGTCACTGGAAAAGATATGCAAGGACCAAATCAACTCCCTCACTGCAAAAACTAGAACTGAGCACCCCACTGCGCCATGACCTGCACAGGTATCCCTGAAAAAGTGTCCAAGTTGGACGCAGGAAGAGATAATACTTCCCAGGTCAAAACGAAAGGCCCCCCCCCGCCCACCCGCGGAAAGGTTCGTGGAACCTCTTAAAGGGGTTCTTGGAAGGGTTCTGGGAACCTTCTATGGCATGGGTGGGATTGGGGGGACGGGGGTGCTAGGGACATTGACATAGTGCAAACATTGTTGAGCCACCATCAATATTCTCAGTGTCCCCCGCTGACATTGGGTTTTGGCGAAGAATTGACCCCTGTTAACATGGCAATGTCATGAGTGTGCCAATGTGTGCCACTGCCATCCCCTCTATTACAGTACTTGATGGTGAATACTGACTCTTGCTCAATCTCTGCGTGTGGGTGGCATTATTTTGTCTCCTTTCAAAAGTATCCGAAAAGGCTGCGTCAAGAAACACCCAGAGAGCGAGAGAGAGAGAGAGAGAGCGAGAAAACAAAAGAACAAATTATATACATGCCAACAAGTGTTGCATGACGTCTCCTGCCCAGCAACTCGCAATGCTGCACCCTGAACATGGTTCATGTCGGATTGGGATTCATACACAAGGCAGGCAGAAAGCCATTAGCATATTTGTTGGTCGCTAGCAGTTTTAGCGGAAAACATGCTCGGTGGCTATTATTAGGGAACCAACGGGAACAACCAGGTAGTAGAAACAAAGGCCTTTTCGCCTTCTGCCGCTAAATATGTCTGACGAGATACTGTGGGGTGAGCGACGCGAACTGGGCCACTCTCCCAGGCGCGCGCGCTCCACTTTTCGGGCGACGTCCGGAGGCTCGCGCGAACTTCATGGCGTCATTCTGGCAAGTTCCTGTCGAGTGGAATGCGATGTGAAGCCGAAGGCTCAAAGGCTGGTCCCCAGTGGCAACGAGTGACCCACTCGTTGAAAAGGGAGGCCTTTTGGGAGGTGACCATAAGGAGTTTAGCAGAAAAAGGACAAGGGTGCCACTCCATTGGATGTCCGGCATCTGTGAACACACGGCATGTTTGGTAAACCTAATAATATGAAGGCCTCACCTGCGTAAAGACATGCAACTAAACAAATAAGAGGCCAAGGACGAGGAGGCCAATGCTGTATACAATCGCCACTAAATTAGTCACTAAATGGACTTGAGATTCTGTAATTAATTGAGGCCCACTACTGTTGTTTGGATGGCTGGCCGGGCCCGTACATGTTTGAGAAACCTCGCCCGAAATCATGTGAATCTAAGTTTGGGTCAACATGGTCAACTACAAAGGCCCCATCGCTCGCTTTGAGATGCCTGTTGACTGCTTATGTGTGTTTGGCATCAGCTCTATAAAGTATCACCGCTGGACTTTTGTCAGGGTCTGCTGTAGAGAGTCCTTGGGAGCATCGTTCTGAAGCATTTCTGAAGCATTTCGGACCATGGATAATTTGCAAAAAGATCAGTTTGCATGAGTCTACATTGGAGCCATGATGAACCAATATGGAGCAACCTCTCTTGCCAGTCAAATGCACCAAAGGCATAATCATGCAGCACGAGCACACCGTCAACACCACTAACATCATTCGGAACGCCAGTACCGTGAATATCTTTAACTGTGTTCACACCATCACAATTGACAATCATGAAGGCGTTTATAGTGCTGAATCGCTAACAACGTGAACGAGGTCGAATACTGCGCTCACTTCGCACAGTTCACGGCATGCAGCACACATTCAACATAATATATATATATATATATGTATAGGCAAATGACAGGTGTCACGCCTGCCAATATTTGAAAAACACAGGATTGCCCTTTCCCTCCTACAGGCGTCAAGGTTGGTTGTGAACAACAAGCGGCAAACCGTATCACCCCACCTCACCACCCTGCTTCCCTTTGGAAAGATTGGTACATGGCAGGCGCGTACGATCGTTGCACAGCAAACACAACAGGGAACAAAAAGGCACCAACAGGAGCAGCAGCAGCCGCAACGACATCGGCAATGGCAATGACAACAAACCAAAGCTCGCAGCACAAAAATAAACTGCAAAACACTATGCCAAAGCGCAAGTTTCACCTAGCATGGCGCCTTGTTTGGCCTTTTCAGATGTGTCTTCTTCGGCTTTCCACTTCCGACTGTCAAGCGGCTGAAGGAAATCACGCATCCACCTCCTTGCCCTCCATCTCAACCTCAGCCTAGGTGTGGGCTTTTCCACACGGGAACCCAGGATGAAACAGGCCCGCCGGGGTTCGTTTGTGCTCAGAATCACAAGACCAATGTGTGAGAAAAGAACAAAGCCCAAAGGCTGAGTTCACTGGCCGGTGCCCCCTTTTTAGGAGGGACCCCCCCTATTTTCCGCTAGATTGATTCATCCAGGGTATGCTAGACCCCCTTTGGTGGCAAATACAGGGACCTCCCAAGAGGGTTTCTCCAAAAAAAGGTAAAGAAGTTCAAGGGCGAACCCAACTCAGGTTTCCCCGCAAAAACGGTCTGCGTCGCATATCTGCCGATTTGACTGGAGTCTAGTTCCTGGTCGAATCTTACAATCCACATTTGCTTCATCCAAAATAGAAGTTGAGTCGCCAATTCTCACTTTGCCAGCCAGAAACGAGAGGCTCCAAACAACTGCAAGCTGAGACGGTAGCAGGCGTCTGACACAAGACGCTACCACAGCGGTGGTTCTTGTAGCAGCCTCCTCAACATTACCCATCCAAAGTGGTGACTTCTTGTTGGTTTGGTGAAACAAGGTCATGTCCAAATCTCCAAATTGGCCCATCTTTTAAGGACCAAGTCAAGTTGAGAAAGCAGGCATTGGATGGTTCCGCTTGGGCTCATTCCAACTCATGCGTATCAAACCAGCAAGACGAACCCGTCAAAAAGGCGACCAACCATTTTTGGGGCTTTAAAGGGTGGTTTCAAGGGGTAAACAATCTTAAGGGGACGGAACCAAGCTTTTCAAGGTCGAACCACCTACCCTGGGCTGTCAGGTCCACCCCACAAAACCAGCTGAAACCTAAAGAACTGGATGGCTGGGAACCCCCTGCGAAGCGACTTGCCTGGTGCGTGACCATGAACACCCCGGCTGCTGCGACACCACCCAACACCTCCAGCACCGTGTAGATCAACGCCTCATGTGAATTCAACTCGCTGGCTGTACGGACAAAAGCAAACTCCAGTGGATTTTTGGGGAAGAAAAAAACACATCCTCTTACTTTTGATAGTTGGTTTAAACAGCTAGGAAGTTTGGTCGTTGATTTTCTCAGAGGACCCTCTGGAAAAGGGAAACAAAGGCAGGACTGGAGGTCTGGGAAATGCTTCCCTGAAATGAAATGAGGAAATCGGGTGCCGTCGCGACTTGACTCTAAAAACCCCTCGCAATCACGATAGGGTCTGCCTTTTGTTTGTAATTACTTTAGGTGGTCCCCCATGTAGAATACCAAACAAGTCTTTCTGTCACTCCTTTGCTCTTCGTCGGAAAGTGCTGCCAACAGTTTCTGCCGAGCGCGGTGGATTCTTCGTTTTGTGAGCCGTCAATCAAGTCCATGGAAGTGACATGACTCTCTAAATGCTGGAGGAGTCATCTTCATAACTCCCGATCTATGGACAGGCCGTACGTATGCGCGCAACACCATAGGGAAATCTGCTTGGAAGGGTCTGAGCTACACACCCTCAGACTACACCTCGCAAGGGAGGCCAAAAAAACTACAGATGTTGAGGTCTTTGGGCATTCGCCTGGGCTTATACAGATCCACTCTTAGAACCTTAGCTTTTGCCCAACCACAAATCACATGTTTAGATTGTAGCCGATATTCAACGAACCCTCAACTAGACAATGTCAAACAGAACTTTCGAGATGTCTCTGCTCAAGAGCTACCTGACCCCAGTTTGCTTGAATTCCAGCCTTAAAGTCCCCAGTTTGGTTGGGGCTCCAGGCGCCCCTTTGCTCTGCTTGGGTAGCCATGCCATGGTGAACGACGCTTGGTCAAAATGCTCTTGGGAGTTTCCGCTAACGAGCAACTATCCGTTCGAGACAGGCCCCGGCCTTATAGAAATATCCGCCGTTCAGCAGATTCGACGTGGCGATGCCGAACCTGAGCTTGGCCAAAACGGCCAACCCAAACTGAGGCTAGGGCTGCCTGGCCAAATTGGCAAAGCAAGCGCTTTTGCGTCCCCGTTTTCGCCTCACAAGAAGTGGCTGGCCAACCTTGTAGCGAGCGGGCCTTTGAGAGCATGGCAAAGGGGCAAATCGGTTCATGACTGCTGATTGCCGCGGCAGCATGTGCGAATCCCTGACAGTAGCAAACAGATTGATAGAGTGCTCGACCATAAGTTTGGCCGAGCAATGCCGAGAAACACAATATGGGAGTGGCCCAAAAGTCTGCGAGCAACAAAAAGCTCTAATTGTGAGCCACAGGCGGGCCCTTGTTCAAGCGACACCAAAGCGAACCAACACATGCCGCAGCCTGGGTCGACTTGGATGGGCGGCAAGTGAGCTAAGTTGTAAGTGCTCATGACAAATCAAGGGAGTTCAAAGGGGGTTAACTTCTGGGGGTCCGAACAAATCCTCTACAAAACGTCCCATGTTCTTCTGCAGGGGAGCCACAATGTACTCGTTGCTTCGCCCACCTCACGCTTGCACTGGTCCAATGCGCGCTAGCTTGAAGAAGCCTCGTCGAATCCTCCGAAAGGAGATGTGCAACGGGTGTGTGTGTGCCATGGCCATTGAGATGCTTCAAGTGGGAACCCTGAAAACCTCCTTGTTGTTGGCTTCCCACAACTGGGGCCAGGACCGCTCCCCAATGATGGGTTCTGCAATACTTCCTTTCAAACCACAAAGAGAGAGAGAGAGAGAGCTTGGTTTTGACAGCTGGCTCAGATCCCTAGCTTGAGCTCCTATCACCCCGAACAATAACGTTGAGAAAGGCCAACATTGGCTAGCACTTCGTAGTCTAGTGGCAAAGCTTTCCCAAACAAATCAAGTAGATTGAAGCAAGCAACATCGCGAAACTAGGCTAGCTGAATAATTAAGTGTCTGCCGAGCTGCGACACGGCCGGGTTCAGGGATCCACCCGAGATGCCGCCGATGGCGAAGCCGCCAACAGTCACGCAGGAGCCAATGGCAAGGCCAAAGAGATGCGATGCCTTGGTGCGCTCAGACACCGCCACGCAAAGCACCACAAAGCACAAGACGAAGGTGTACACGATTTCCGCCACAGAGACACCTGCCCACGTGCTGAAACCCACTGGCCCTAAACCAAAGGTAGCTCCCTGGTAGATGAAGGCATAGGTGAAGGCCGCAGCAATGCCTCCTGCAATCTGTGCACCGGCATAGGTACCGGCCTTGGCTGGAGTGAGCTCCGGGCAGCGACCAGAGGCCAGGATAGCCACAGTCACTGCAGGGTTGAAATGAGCGCCGGAGACGTCTCCCAGCGCATAGATCATGGACGTGAGGCCAGCAGCAATGGAGAACGCAGCTGCCTTTGACTTGCCCAAAACGTTCAAGCCGACAGTCAGCACCAGCATGTAGGTTCCCAGGAACTCGCTCACCAACTCAGTCACCTGAGACTTCTCACCTCCAAAGTCCTCTGGCCGCACCACCTTGAAGAGTGCAGCAGCCATGGCAGCTCCCATCAGCTCAAAGATGATGTAGAGAATGCTCCAGCCGAAGCCAATCCCTGCGCTGGAGATGTCGATGCCCAAGGCCACAGCAGGGTTGAAGCAGCCGCCCGACACGGCGCCGGCACCGTAGGCACCCGCAACCACGGTGAACGCGATGGCCATGCCGTAGTACTGATTTTTCTCCGTAGCGTTCTTCTTGGCAGCAGCCACATTCATGACGACAAAGGTCAGCATGAAAGTGTACAGCAGCTCGCAAAGACCGGCGTGGTACCAGGAGAAGCCCTTGGATGGGGCCAGGTTGAAGCTTTGTCCGAAGAGCAGCGAGTAGCACACGGCTGCCGCTACGCCAGCGGCAGACTGCACTCCGCAGTAGATGCCCACCGTCTGCCAGTCCAGACCAGGTCCGCCCATGGCCCTTGACATACCAAGAGTCATGGAAACAGCAGGGTTGAAGTTGGCACCGGAGATGCCTCCCAAAGCATAGATGCACACCATCAGCACGAATGCGATGGAAATGCCCGCCCAAGTGGCACTTCCCCCCAACACGTTGCAGCCCACTGTGAAGATCAGGAGAAAAGTCCCCACAAACTCGGCAGTGCACTTGGCAGCCATGGTTGGTTCCGGAGCCATGGTTGGCCTTAGATGTTGGGATGCGCTGGGATATGCTGAAGTCGAACAGCTAGCCTAGCTCTGGCCCCAAAATAAAATCATGTCCGCTCCGTCGCACGAAAAGCCTAGTTCTGGGGTGGGTCGTCCAACATGCTTCCTGGGCCTTCTACATTTTGCGGATTTTTCCACTCCCCCCAAAACTGAAATCATTCCGCTCCCTCGCCTGTCTTGGAGATGAGGTGCTTGCGGAAGAAGGCTTGATTTTTCGTGGTTACTGGGCAAGTCTTGCAAGCTGCGGCACCTCCCAACAGGTGCCAACCGTGCGCAGCGTGGGCTTTTTGCAAGAACACTTCACACAGCGCGCACACGCAAACTGCAACAAAGACAGATGTATGCGTACCCAAGCAGCGCGGAAGAGAAGGCTGGTACTTCAATGCAGGCAACGGCGCCCGGCGGGTCTGAGAAAAGCTGCGATGCGATCAAGCACTGCTCAATGCAAGTGCGCAAGATTGTGGCGGCCGACTCTAGTGGCTTATATCGTCACAACATGCGTGGTATTGAACTTCACTGCAAACCTTGAAATCCAAAACACGGCAAACATTGCAATACTCAATACGCAAGTAGGCTGTTTGGTACGCTGCACAGAAACATGCAAGCACCTGGGTGCGTACGATTGCGCCAGCGTCCGCTGCACTTGCCAGCTGGCAGTGCGCTTCGAGCTTGCTTCCTGCTCATGCCTCAGCCTTCTCAGTCTTCTCAGTCTTCTCTTCAGCAACATCGGCCTCACAAGGTGTCACATGAGGGCATGCATCGTACCTTGCTGAGCCTCGACACATGATGCCGCTGCATGCGCTGACATGTTCGGCTGCAATGGCAACAAGTCGTGTGAACTCCGCCCATGTCAGCGTGCTGGCCTCGTGGGTCACCTTGAAAACACCCGCAGCCGCAGCTGCGCCGATGACTTCCAAAGCAGAGTAGATCAAAGCCTCACCACGAAAATAGCACAGCTGCCAGGTGAATAGTAAATCAACTACAACTGCAATGTGATCCCAGCTTTCCCTGCCTGGTAGAATCGGCCGCCATTGAACAGGGCAGCAGTGGCGATGCCGCACCTGAGCTGTCTGTTGACGCTCTGTCCGCAACGCCGGTGCAAACCAGTTGCAAACTCCGACCGCTGCCAAGCTGCGACACGGCCGGGTTCAGGGATCCGCCCGAGATGCCGCCGATGGCGAAGCCGCCGACAGTCACGCAGGAGCCAATGGCAAGGCCAAAGAGGTGCGATGCCTTGGTGCGCTCAGACACCGCCACGCAAAGCACCACAAAGCACAGGACGAAGGTGTACACGATTTCCGCCACAGAGACACCGGCCCATGTGCTGAACCCGACTGGTCCCAAATCGAAGGTAGCTCCCTGGTAGATGAAGGCATAGGTGAGGGCCGCAGCAATGCCTCCTGCAATCTGTGCACCGGCATAGGTACCGGCCTTGGCTGGAGTGAGCTCCGGGCAGCGACCAGAGGCCAGGATAGCCACAGTCACTGCAGGGTTGAAATGAGCGCCGGAGACGTCTCCCAGCGCATAGATCATGGACGTGAGGCCAGCAGCAATGGAGAACGCAGCTGCCTTTGACTTGCCCAAAACGTTCAAGCCGACAGTCAGCACCAGCATGTAGGTTCCCAGGAACTCGCTCACCAACTCAGTCACCTGAGACTTCTCACCTCCAAAGTCCTCTGGCCGCACCACCTTGAAGAGTGCAGCAGCCATGGCAGCTCCCATCAGCTCAAAGATGATGTAGAGAATGCTCCAGCCGAAGCCAATCCCTGCGCTGGAGATGTCGATGCCCAAGGCCACAGCAGGGTTGAAGCAGCCGCCCGACACGGCGCCGGCACCGTAGGCACCCGCAACCACGGTGAACGCGATGGCCATGCCGTAGTACTGATTTTTCTCCGTAGCGTTCTTCTTGGCAGCAGCCACATTCATGACGACAAAGGTCAGCATGAAAGTGTACAGCAGCTCGCAAAGACCGGCGTGGTACCAGGAGAAGCCCTTGGATGGGGCCAGGTTGAAGCTTTGTCCGAAGAGCAGCGAGTAGCACACGGCTGCCACCACGCCAGCGGCAGACTGCACTCCGCAGTAGATGCCCACCGTCTGCCAGTCCAGACCAGGTCCGCCCATGGCCCTTGACATACCAAGAGTCATGGAAACAGCAGGGTTGAAGTTGGCACCGGAGATGCCTCCCAAAGCATAGATGCACACCATCAGCACGAATGCGATGGAAATGCCCGCCCAAGTGGCACTTCCACCCAACACGTTGCATCCCACTGTGAAGATCAGGAGAAAAGTCCCCACAAACTCGGCAGTGCACTTGGCAGCCATAGTTGGTTCCGGAGCCATGGTTGGCCTTAGATGTTGGGATGCGCTGGGATATGCTGAAGTCGAACAGCTACGTAGCCTAGCCCGCTCCGATGTCTTTTAAAGACATCGGAGCGAAAATGATGTTATTTTGGGGCCAGAGCTAGGCTACGTGACGAGGTGCTTGCGGAAGAATGCTTGATTATTCGTGGTTACTGGGCAAGTCTTGCAAGCTGCGGCACCTCCCAAACAGGTGCCAACCGTGCACAGCGTGGGCTTTTTTTGCAAGAACACTTCACACAGCGCGCACACACAAACTGCAACAAAGACAAATGTATGCGCACCCAAGCAGCGCGGAAGAGAAGGCTGGTACTTCAATGCAGGCAACGGCGCCCGGCGGGTCTGAGAAAAGCTGCGATGCGATCAAGCACTGCTCAATGCAAGTGGGCAAGATTGTGGCGGCCGACTCTAGTGGCTTATATCGTCACAACATGCGTGGTATTGAACTTCACTGCAAACCTTGAAATCCAAAACACGGCAAACATTGCAATACTCAATACGCAAGTAGGCAGTTTGGTACGCTGCACAGAAACATGCAAGCACCTGGGTGCGTACGATTGTGCCAGCGTCCGCTGCACTTGCCAGCTGGCAGTGCGCTTCGAGCTTGCTTCCTGCTCATGCCTCAGCCTTCTCAGTCTTCTCAGTCTTCTCTTCAGCAACATCGGCCTCACAAGGTGTCACATGAGGGCATGCATCGTACCTTGCTGAGCCTCGACACATGATGCCGCTGCATGCGCTGACATGTTCGGCTGCAATGGCAACAAGTCGTGTGAACTCCGCCCATGTCAGCGTCCTGGCCTCGTGGGTCACCTTGAAAACACCCGCAGCCGCAGCTGCGCCGATGACTTCCAAAGCAGAGTAGATCAGAGCCTCACCACGAAAAAGTAAATCAACTACAACTGCAATGTGATCCCAGCTTTCCCTGCCTGGTAGAATCGGCCGCCATTGAACAGGGCAGCAGTGGCGATGCCGCACCTGAGCTGTCTGTTGACGCTCTGTCCGCAACGCCGGTGCAAACCAGTTGCAAACTCCGACCGCTGCCGAGCTGCGACACGGCCGGGTTCAGGGATCCGCCCGAGATGCCGCCGATGGCGAAGCCGCCGACAGTCACGCAGGAGCCAATGGCAAGGCCAAAGAGGTGCGATGCCTTGGTGCGCTCAGACACCGCCACGCAAAGCACCACAAAGCACAGGACGAAGGTGTACACGATTTCCGCCACAGAGACACCGGCCCATGTGCTGAACCCGACTGGTCCCAAATCGAAGGTAGCTCCCTGGTAGATGAAGGCATAGGTGAGGGCCGCAGCAATGCCTCCTGCAATCTGTGCACCGGCATAGGTACCGGCCTTGGCTGGAGTGAGCTCCGGGCAGCGACCAGAGGCCAGGATAGCCACAGTCACTGCAGGGTTGAAATGAGCGCCGGAGACGTCTCCCAGCGCATAGATCATGGACGTGAGGCCAGCAGCAATGGAGAACGCAGCTGCCTTTGACTTGCCCAAAACGTTCAAGCCGACAGTCAGCACCAGCATGTAGGTTCCCAGGAACTCGCTCACCAACTCAGTCACCTGAGACTTCTCACCTCCAAAGTCCTCTGGCCGCACCACCTTGAAGAGTGCAGCAGCCATGGCAGCTCCCATCAGCTCAAAGATGATGTAGAGAATGCTCCAGCCGAAGCCAATCCCTGCGCTGGAGATGTCGATGCCCAAGGCCACAGCAGGGTTGAAGCAGCCGCCCGACACGGCGCCGGCACCGTAGGCACCCGCAACCACGGTGAACGCGATGGCCATGCCGTAGTACTGATTTTTCTCCGTAGCGTTCTTCTTGGCAGCAGCCACATTCATGACGACAAAGGTCAGCATGAAAGTGTACAGCAGCTCGCAAAGACCGGCGTGGTACCAGGAGAAGCCCTTGGATGGGGCCAGGTTGAAGCTTTGTCCGAAGAGCAGCGAGTAGCACACGGCTGCCGCCACGCCAGCGGCAGACTGCACTCCGCAGTAGATGCCCACCGTCTGCCAGCCCAGACCAGGTCCGCCCATGGCCCTTGACATACCAAGAGTCATGGAAACAGCAGGGTTGAAGTTGGCACCGGAGATGCCTCCCAAAGCATAGATGCACACCATCAGCACGAATGCGATGGAAATGCCCGCCCAAGTGGCACTTCCACCCAACACGTTGCATCCCACTGTGAAGATCAGGAGAAAAGTCCCCACAAACTCGGCAGTGCACTTGGCAGCCATAGTTGGTTCCGGAGCCATGGTTGGCCTTAGATGTTAGGATACGCTGGGATATGCTGAAGTCGCACGATTAGCCTAGCTCTGGGGTGGGTCGTCCAACATACTTCCCGGGCCTTCTACATTTTGCGGATTTTTCCACTCCCCCCCAAAACTGAAATCATTCCGCTCCCTCGCCTGTCTTGGGGATGAGGTGCTTGCGGAAGAAGGCTTGATTTTTCGTGGTTTCTGGGCAAGTCTTGCAAGCTGCGGCACCTCCCAACAGGTGCCAACCGTGCGCAGCGTGGGCTTTTTTTGCAAGAACACTTCACACAGCGCGCACACGCAAACTGCAACAAAGACAGATGTATGCGTACCCAAGCAGCGCGGAAGAGAAGGCTGGTACTTCAATGCAGGCAACGGCGCCCGGCGGGTCTGAGAAAAGCTGCGATGCGATCAAGCACTGCTCAATGCAAGTGCGCAAGATTGTGGCGGCCGACTCTAGTGGCTTATATCGTCACAACATGCGTGGTATTGAACTTCACTGCAAACCTTGAAATCCAAAACACGGCAAACATTGCAATACTCAATACGCAAGTAGGCTATTTGGTACGCTGCACAGAAACATGCAAGCACCTGGGTGCGTACGATTGCGCCAGCGTCCGCTGCACTTGCCAGCTGGCAGTGCGCTTCGAGCTTGCTTCCTGCTCATGCCTCAGCCTTCTCAGTCTTCTCAGTCTTCTCTTCAGCAACATCGGCCTCACAAGGTGTCACATGAGGGCATGCATCGTACCTTGCTGAGCCTCGACACATGATGCCGCTGCATGCGCTGACATGTTCGGCTGCAATGGCAACAAGTCGTGTGAACTCCGCCCATGTCAGCGTCCTGGCCTCGTGGGTCACCTTGAAAACACCCGCAGCCGCAGCTGCGCCGATGACTTCCAAAGCAGAGTAGATCAAAGCCTCACCACGAAAATAGCACAGCTGCCAGGTGAATAGTAAATCAACTACAACTGCAATGTGATCCCAGCTTTCCCTGCCTGGTAGAATCGGCCGCCATTGAACAGGGCAGCAGTGGCGATGCCGCACCTGAGCTGTCTGTTGACGCTCTGTCCGCAACGCCGGTGCAAACCAGTTGCAAACTCCGACCGCTGCCGAGCTGCGACACGGCCGGGTTCAGGGATCCGCCCGAGATGCCGCCGATGGCGAAGCCGCCGACAGTCACGCAGGAGCCAATGGCAAGGCCAAAGAGGTGCGATGCCTTGGTGCGCTCAGACACCGCCACGCAAAGCACCACAAAGCACAGGACGAAGGTGTACACGATTTCCGCCACAGAGACACCGGCCCATGTGCTGAACCCGACTGGTCCCAAATCGAAGGTAGCTCCCTGGTAGATGAAGGCATAGGTGAGGGCCGCAGCAATGCCTCCTGCAATCTGTGCACCGGCATAGGTACCGGCCTTGGCTGGAGTGAGCTCCGGGCAGCGACCAGAGGCCAGGATAGCCACAGTCACTGCAGGGTTGAAATGAGCGCCGGAGACGTCTCCCAGCGCATAGATCATGGACGTGAGGCCAGCAGCAATGGAGAACGCAGCTGCCTTTGACTTGCCCAAAACGTTCAAGCCGACAGTCAGCACCAGCATGTAGGTTCCCAGGAACTCGCTCACCAACTCAGTCACCTGAGACTTCTCACCTCCAAAGTCCTCTGGCCGCACCACCTTGAAGAGTGCAGCAGCCATGGCAGCTCCCATCAGCTCAAAGATGATGTAGAGAATGCTCCAGCCGAAGCCAATCCCTGCGCTGGAGATGTCGATGCCCAAGGCCACAGCAGGGTTGAAGCAGCCGCCCGACACGGCGCCGGCACCGTAGGCACCCGCAACCACGGTGAACGCGATGGCCATGCCGTAGTACTGATTTTTCTCCGTAGCGTTCTTCTTGGCAGCAGCCACATTCATGACGACAAAGGTCAGCATGAAAGTGTACAGCAGCTCGCAAAGACCGGCGTGGTACCAGGAGAAGCCCTTGGATGGGGCCAGGTTGAAGCTTTGTCCGAAGAGCAGCGAGTAGCACACGGCTGCCGCCACGCCAGCGGCAGACTGCACTCCGCAGTAGATGCCCACCGTCTGCCAGTCCAGACCAGGTCCGCCCATGGCCCTTGACATACCAAGAGTCATGGAAACAGCAGGGTTGAAGTTGGCACCGGAGATGCCTCCCAAAGCATAGATGCACACCATCAGCACGAATGCGATGGAAATGCCCGCCCAAGTGGCACTTCCACCCAACACGTTGCATCCCACTGTGAAGATCAGGAGAAAAGTCCCCACAAACTCGGCAGTGCACTTGGCAGCCATAGTTGGTTCCGGAGCCATGGTTGGCCTTAGATGTTAGGATACGCTGGGATATGCTGAAGTCGCACGATTAGCCTAGCTCTGGGGTGGGTCGTCCCATATACTTCCCGGGCCTTCTACATTTTGCGGATTTTTCCACTCCCCCCCAAAACTGAAATCATTCCGCTCCCTCGCCTGTCTTGGGGATGAGGTGCTTGCGGAAGAAGGCTTGATTTTTCGTGGTTTCTGGGCAAGTCTTGCAAGCTGCGGCACCTCCCAACAGGTGCCAACCGTGCGCAGCGTGGGCTTTTTGCAAGAACACTTCACACAGCGCGCACACGCAAACTGCAACAAAGACAGATGTATGCGTACCCAAGCAGCGCGGAAGAGACGCTGGTACTTCAATGCAGGCAACGGCGCCCGGCGGGTTTGAGCAAAGCTATGACGCCATGGGTTGGTTGAGAAACACGCACATCTGCTAAGTAACAAACCATATGCCTGAACAACGCTTTCAGGTCACCACCCCTGCTTTCATGTGCTTGGGGTGCCACAAAAGATACTATATCTATCGGTCATGACCGTTCCCTTCAAATCCAATACCTCAAGATACCTCAAGGAAGGAAAAGTCTCGAGCGCATCACCACGCACAATCTACTTTGGGATAGGGAGCAAAGGTAACACAGAGCACAGAATCCAGCCTTCGGCACGACATGAAACAGAGCTGCTGTGGGCTGCTGGGTATGAGGCTGTGGCTCAGGCAGCAACAGTAAGCGTCATGAATGTAGATGTAAGCATCGCGTCTGGCTGACTGATGTTGGAGAAATGCATCTCCTGACGTTCAAGTGTCACTTTTGTTGCTGGTGTTGCCGGCCCTTCTGCTGCAATCCTTCCGCAATCATTGAGATCACTCACCCGCTCGCTGGGCCAAACATTGCGAGGCTGCATGAAGCGCGGCCGCGCTTGAATCTGCTTTGCAGGGCAACCAGCGCTCAAGCAGGCGTCTTCGGCCTTTGACAAAGTCAAATGACTCCAAAGAAATGCAGAAACTTCTTTAAGGGGGGTCTGTTATATACTTCCCCTGACTGTTGCTCATGTGACTTACCCTGCATCAGTGTCTCTGTCTCTGTGTTTGCCTCTGTATCTGTCTGTAGTATACATCTACACAGGGCGACCCAACTCCGGTGAATGACCGCGACCGGAAGCAAAATGTGGGCCAGCGAGACCTGTGAAAGGGTCTCTTCAGAGAGGCCTGGCTTTGTGCTAAGGCACTTCCTCAGTGCGCACTTGACGGTGTTCTCAGGAGATGCTATGAGGAGATACGGATATGACGGATATGTGAGTTTGTCTCGAAATGTGGATGTCAGATTGGGTGGGTTCCCTTTGAATTGCTTTAGAAAGGGTATGCTCAAAACTCAAAACACGGCTTGGCATGTATCAACTACGCTGGAAGTCTCATTCCCTGCCGAAGACCAGCAAGCTAGCCGCACACAACTTGTGCATGGTGCATGCAATTGCCAAATCCCGTTTGCCTAAAGAAAAACCACACAAAAGGGCAAACATACCGACCCAAAAGTAAATTTAAGAACCTCTCCAAATATTCACCTTAAAGGACCCAGCCAAAGGGCAACCCGATGTGCTTGACCCATGGACGTGGGGAACTGAATCAAATGTAAACGTCGTTGAAATTGCCCGGGAACCCTGGTAGACAAAGAATTGGACCCCTTGTTTGGGTTTGAGTCCACCCACGAAACAAACAGGGCTTTCGAGGGGGCCATCTACACAAAATGGGTGGCATCCATTTTGTTTCCCCAAGCTCGTTCTTGACTTAAAGGGGTTAACTCCTTCGGGTTGACCATTTGCAGTCGAACCAGCCAAAAAAAAGCAGTGTTCGAGGGTGGGGAAACAAATGCCGCTGGAGCTCCAAGCAGTCATGGGGGGCTAGCACCCATTGACCCCTTAAGGCCTCGTTCAGGGCATATCCTTGGCATATCCAAGGATAAACCTCCTTCACAGTGAATGCCCTTAACATTGCAGCCTAGGAACAAGGAACTCCCTCATTTTAGAAATTTACAACTGTTTTGCGTGTGATTGGCTTACCCACAAATCTGTGGGCATTCGCAGCCCTAGGTCCGTCCGAGAAGCTGCAAGTTCCCCGGCAGGCGCTCTATGAGATGATCGCAGCCTGAAAAAGTGGTCGGTGGTTTTGGAATGCTCGGGAAACCCCTTAAAAAGGGGGTCGGTTTGAAGGGAAACCAAAAGGGAAACCACAATTTTGGAGATCCCCCTTCTTTGACACAAAACCAAAGGATCCCCCCAAAAAGGACATATGGGGTCTGTTTCAAAACAGGCAGCCCCTTCTTGAATGACACAAAAGAGAGACCTAGAGGAAAACAAACGGGTCCTTGATCTTGAGAAACATCCATATTAGGGGAAAGCACCAAAGAGGGTCTAGTGTACTAAGACTTAGTACTACTAAGTTCGTAAAGAAATCACATTGTAAGTCCAATTGGAATAAGGGGGTCAAATAAGAGGAACACCCAAAGGCACCCTCCCACCCACTATACGGAGGTGTTTGTCTCTTGGGGGTCCTGCAACTTCCCGCTTGTTGGCCGCGCTCACGAGAGGGGGGCGGTCGTCCGATGTAAGTGAGTGAGCAACTTACACCATGTTTCACAGGGTTTTGCGTTTGGCTGAGGTTGGTTCAGTTGAAATATTCAGGGCAACGATCAGATTGAAACACTTCACCGACTTCAAGGGTGGGCGAGTCAAGATACTGGTGAACCATGTTTAGCCCACTGTTGTTCGAACTAGTTCCTTGAGTGCCCGCTTAAAGGGGACCGGAGGTTGGTGGTTTAAACAAATAATCAATACTGTCCCCTAGCATGGAACGCACCAGAGGGCCTGTGCGCCCAAAAAGTGAAAAAACAAGAAACGCCCTTGCAAATTACAGCCCATGTAAATGTGAGTGTCTTATCATGGAAGTCATGTCCTTCCTTTTCTGTCCCCGGCTGACCCAACCAAGAGATGCAAATGAGTGGAGAAAGAGGAGAAGAGTTAGAGTGCTAGGACCTACTTCGCCATCTTGTCTCAGCTCATCTCTTTGAATGTCAAGTGGCTCCAGCAAACGGAAAAGATGGTGAAAGGAAATGCCAATCTCTTTTCTCCACTAACCACCTTCCCAAATGCAACAAACTGGTTGGAGGAAAGGTGTGGAGAGCTGGAGATGGAGTGAGAAGACAGCCACTTAATTCGTCTTCCCTTTGGCCCACTGCTGGTTGGACATCCAGATATTGAGAGAGTGGACATTTTATCAGATTGTGTAATCTAAGTGTGCATGTATCTATGACATAGTTCCAGTATATTTCAGTACGCTGATGTTGTATTTCATGTGTGGCCTAAAGCATTGCGAAGAAATGTCTGGGTTTGTGCTCATTTGGATGTCTCGTTCATAATTATGCTCATTTCAAATCACTTGGAGTAATGATACCAAAAGAGGACATTCTAGTAAATAAGAAATAGATGCAAAAAACCAAAATGCCAGGAACAAACATGTGCAAATAACTTTGCCTGCCTACGTCTGCGTATGTTTGTCTTTGCCTGCCTGACCTATTTACCCATTCATCGTGATGCCAGCCAACCGTGATAAGCTTGCCCGTGTTTGCCTGCGGCTGCGCGCAGGTCTTCCTATCTCTTGTCCCACATTGGTGTCTTCTGACGGTACCCTTGGAATTGCTTTATATACAGGAACACCAAGCATAACATGGAAAACACGCCTTTCCAGCGGTTCCCTCCCTCACAAACAAATGAAAAGCCCGTGGCTTCTGTGAGCCCAGCTTAAGACAGCAAGCTCCTCCCCCGTGGTCTGGGCCGCCAGCAAAGGCTTCCGGAGTGTCCATCCAGCACTAAGAACCTGAAATGGCAATAACGTGCACACGAGACACCTTTCGAAAGCATCCAACCAGAGGCCCCTTGACTTTCCACTTGCCATGTGTGGTCAAAGCTCCCAAGGGTCATGCTTCGCTGGGAATGTCTTGAACACTTATTGACGTCAATCTTGACCAAGCCTAAAACATTACACCATCAGCTGTGCTTTGTTGCAGCTGATGCGATTAGGCCCACCAAACATGCTTGGGAGTGTGCCGAGACAGGAACTTGTCTTTGATTCATGCATGTATATCGAACAGTAGGTCATACACGTATTGATTCACGCCACGCACATTGTTACATTACAGTATGTTGAACACATTTCTTTTCTTTCGTCAGATAGCCAAGTTGTTTTAAAAAAAAAACAAAAAAACTATGAAACACAAGGAACTGCGTTTGACGGTGAGGCCCAAGGCCCAGGCCCGGCAATCTTTGTGCCTTCCGGTGACTCCAGCTCCAAATCCAGCAGATACCTACGCCCCACTTTCGATGTTCTCGCCACGTTTGGTGGTTTCTGCGTGGAATTGACAAAATCAGCGCCAGTAGAAACCAAACTGAAACCTGAGAGGACACCAAATCGAAGATGAGTCTGAAAGAGACCCCTTCCCGTAGCGGCTTTCACGACATCATGTGGAGAGGGTGCAGGCCGCACAACTGAAACAAACCTCACACCCCCAACCTGAACCTTGCATCCGCACTCCCTTTTTGGCTCAGTCTGCGCCGGCAACCAAAACTCAAGCGCTTCCGATTCGCGAGCCACTCTTGAGCTTCGAGTGCGGGTCGGTGACCTGAGGCAGGTGCCAAAAAAAAGCGCGGCCCTGTAGTTTAACAGGAAACTCGAAAGGGACCCAACCACTTTCAGGGATCTGATAAGTTGCTATAGGTCACAAATCGGAAAGAAAGAGGATGCAAAACAGCCCGAGTTGGAACCTGTCCCCAAAACCAGTACACATAATGAGGTTCGTGGAAATCCTGGAAGAAAAAAGCCAGGGTGGCTACCCTCAAGATGGATACACGAGCAGTGGGGCTTTGCCCTGTGCTCGTTGCATCATGGGCTGATCGAAATGGTTCGTTTTAGCCAATCCGATTTTCCACATATTGGAAAGCCACCCAGAAAACCACATCCTTTCGTAACCCGGGGACTATGGATTGCAATTGAATAGCCCCCAAGGTGCCCTTGGGGTTGTGTTGAAAGGACACGATAGAAAAGTCAGGAGTGCCCTGCACATAGTTGCTGCGAGGGCAGCGAGCAAGAGTTTCAAACTCATCATTCCAACTTGTTGTTGTGACTGCGCTGCTGACATTGGATCATGTATTTTGAGGGAGCGCCACAATCTATTGTGCGTCCTCTTGTTTTAGAGCGGATCTATTCGCATGTGATTGGCATTGCGGTTGGCATTCAAGCATGCCTTCTCGATGTTGCATAAAACTGGGCTGAAACTTTGCAATTGCAGCAGCAGCCGCCACCCCATTGCAGGCAGCGGCACAGCTTGGAACATTTTGGTACAGCCGCGTGACGCGTCAACCTGCATGCGCCAGAATCATTCCAGCAACAGTCTGCAAATTATGTCTAGCGCAAACCAAGAGCTACCATACCGTCCTTGGAACTCCCTTCCCCGGGTGTTCGACAGATTTCATCTTCATGCTTACTTGATCCAGCAAATCCGCCGACCCCTTCTCCTCAAAGGGGGAGGCGTACGGGAAGGGCGGTTACAAGTCCAAGGCTGGCTGGTAAATGAGCATAACCGAAGATTCAACATCATCATCATCATCATCATCATCATCGGCGTGGTGGTCGTTGCCGCTGTCCTTATCTTGATTATCATGATGACTGCTGGTGATGCTGAGGATGCGTCATGATGATTATCATGTCAGTTCATCATCATCATCATCATCATCATCATCACGGTGCTCATCATCATCTTCTTCGTCATCGTCCTTATCTTTTTTATATACGTTTCAAGTGTCCCGTTAGACCCGATTTGAGATGCAGAAGATGCGCGGACATGATTATCATGATGACTGCTGGTGATGCTGAGGATGCGTCATGATGATTATCATGTCAGTTCATCATCACCATCATCATCATCATCATCACGGTGCTCATCATCATCATCTTCTTCGTCATCGTCCTTATCTTTTTTATATACGTTTCAAGTGTCCCGTTAGACCCGATTTGAGATGCAGAAGATGCGTGGACATGATTATCATGATGACTGCTGGTGATGCTGAGGATGCGTCATGATGATTATCATGTCAATTCATCATCATCATCATCATCAGCATCATCACGGTGCTTATCATCATCATCTTCTTCGTCATCGTCCTTATCTTTTTTTTATATACGTTTCAAGTGTCCCGTTAGACCCGATTTGAGATGCAGAAGATGCGCGGACATGATTATCATGATGACTGCTGGTGATGCTGAGGATGCGTCATGATGATTATCATGTCAGTTGGTGTTCATCATCATCTTCTTCGTCATCGTCCTTATCTTTTTTTATATACGTTTCAAGTGTCCCGTTAGACCCGATTTGAGATGCAGAAGATGCGTGGACATGATTATCATGATGACTGCTGGTGGTGCTGAGGATGCGTCATCATGATTATCATGTCAGTTCATCATCATCATCATCATCAGCATCATCACGGTGCTTATCATCATCATCTTCTTCGTCATCGTCCTTACATGCATGCATACATGCATACATGCATACATACATACATACATACACGATTTTTTGTGCTGACATTTGTCAGTCTGAAGAGCTCCCTGACCGCAAACTGGGGTCGGCGGCACTGGGCGGCAGCCCTTAAATCCGGCCACCGGGGGGCTTCAGACCCCGTGGTCCGTGATACGGCCGAAGGCCTAGGCCCGCAGGGCCTACCTTCAGGTATAAGGCCGGCCGCCCTGTGCCGCGGACCACTGCCGACCATGCGCCGACCTTGCGCTATACTTTTGCGCTGGGCCCGCCCTTATAAGGGGCGAAGGATTTCCGGATTTGTTCAGGCGAGTTTTGGCGGCTTTTTGAGCATCTCCTCGAGGAGTCAAAAAACGAGTGTTTTTTGGGGGGTGCCCATAGTGGACAACATCCCCGGCATCACCTGCATCATCCGCATCCTTGGCGGGCATTGATGCGGATGATGCCGGTGATGCGGGGGATGCTGGGGATGTTGTCCCCTAAGTCGGGCCAATTTTGCCGAAAACGTGCGACCTGAAAATCTTAAAATCTTAAAGTGGATGGAAAATGGATGGAAAATGGCCTGGATTGAAATCTCAAAATCCTAAAGTCTTAGATTCTTAAAATCTTAAATTAAAATCTAACACTCAATCTTAGAATCTCAAGATCTTAAAATCTTAGAACTTAGAATCTTAAAATCTGAAAATACAAAACATCCTAAAGTCTTCGAATCTTGAAATCTTAAAAACATTATGTCTTAGAATCTTGAGATCTTAAACTCTTAAAATGTGAAATTCCTAAAGTCTTACAATCTTAAAATCTCAGAATCTTAAAAAGCTTCAAAAACTTAAATTCTTTAAATCTCGAACTATTGCAATCTGAAAATCTTAAATTCATAAACAAGAAAAAATATACAATAAAATTCCTTCAATCCGGGCTATATTTAACTCTTAATCTTGAAATTTTGAAGTCTTGACATCTTAAGATCTTAACATACAGTGTGCACGTGTGCGGGCGGGGCTTGCAGCACTATCTCTTGAAACCAAAAAACAGAGCAAGGCAACGCGAGTCCATGCAATTAAATGCTTACGGATAGGTCCCTGCGCAAGGTGTCTGGGGACCTATCAATTCGAGCAGTGTGAAACTCTTGGCCAGTAGCCACTTGGTTCGGACTACATATTCGTGATAAACCTTACATGGGACCGTAGAATCCCAGATAGTCTCGTTTCTACGCGTGGAAACACCAAAAAAAGCGCTGCGATTTCCACGCGTAGAAGCGAGAGTCTGGGATTCTACGGGCCCATGTGAGGTTTATCACGAATCTGTAGTCCGAACCAAGTGGCTACTGGCCAAGAGTTTCACACTGCTCGAATCGATAGGTCCCCAGACACCTTGCGCAGGGACCTATCCGTAAGCACTTAATTGCATGGACTCGCGTTGCCTTGCTCTGTTTTTTGGTTTCAAGAGATAGTGCTGCAAGCCCCGCGGCGAGTCCGAATCTGGAGCGATCCGGCCACCGGGGGGCTTCAGACCCCGTGGTCCGTGATACGGCCGAAGGCCTAGGCCCGCAGGGCCTACCTTCAGGTACAGGGCCGGCCGCCCTGTGCCGCCGACCACCGCCGACCATGCGCCGACCATGCGCTATACTTTTGCGCTGTGACCTCGCTGCCAGGAGGAAAGGATGTTCGGGTGTGTTTTGGGCGAAAAGGGGTCGTTTTTTGGACCGACTCCCCGCGGAGTCAAAAACGAGCGTTTCTTGGGGGGTGCCCATGGTGGACAACATCCCTGGCATTGCCTGCATCATCCGCATCCATGGCGGGCACTGATGCAGATGATGCTGGTGATGCGGGGGATGTTGTCCCCTAGGTTGGGCCAATCTTGCCGAAAACGTGACAAATGGGTCTTTGGGTGTTTTCCCTTTGTGGTGGTCACATCCGTTTTGCCCTGAAAAATGAATGAACATGTCGGAAACCCCCTTAGCAGTGAGGCTTCTGAGTGCACACGTTTGCGTTTTTACACGTGGGCGCCGCCGGTGGTCTGTCAGCAACGCAAGTCCGGCCACCGGGGCCTTCAGCCCCCGCAGGGCCTACCTTCAGGTACAGGGCCAGCGCCCCACGTGCATTTTCCCGGTGGCCGGCTGTGTCGCGAAGCGCTTAAATCCGGCCACCGGACGTGATCGGGCCGCAGGCCAAAGCCCGTTAGGGCTTACCTTCAGGTATAAGGCCGCGCGCCCCATGCCGCCGACCATGCGCGGACCATGCGCATACGTTTTGGGCTGGGCCTTCCTTATGAGGGGCGAAGGATTCGTGGATTGGTTTAGGCGATTTTTGTAGCATCTCCCCGCAGCGCCTAAAAACGAGCATTTTTAGGGGGTGCCTAATACTGGACAACACCCCCAGCATTGCCAGCATCATCCCGGATGATGCGGATGATGTTATGCATGCTGGCGATGCGGGTGATGCTGGGGATGTTGTCCCCTAAGTCGGGCCAATTTTGCTGAAAACGTGCAACCTGAAAATCTTAAAATCTAAAGTGGATGGAAATGGATGGAAAATGGCCTGGATTGAAATCTTAAAATCCTAAAGTCTTAGATTCTTAAAATCTTAAATTAAAATCTAACCATCAATCTTAGAATCTCAAGATCTTAAAATCTTAGAACTTAGAATCTTAAAATCTAGAAATATAAAAACTTCCTAAAGTCTTCGAATCTTGAAATCTTAAAAACCTTATGTCTTAGAATCTTGAGATCTTAAACTCTTAAAATGTGAAATCTTAGAACCTTAATTCTTAAACCATTGAAACCTTAAATTCCGAAAGTCTTCAAATCTGAGACCCTTAGAATCTCAAAGTTTTTAGAATTTTGAAATCTTAACATCTACTCATCGGACTTACAGGAAAGGGAAGTGACAGAAACCCTCATGTCTTTGAATCTTCAGATGTTAAAATCTTAAAATATGAAATTCCTAAGTTCTCAAAATCTTAAAATCTCAGAATCTTAAAAGCTTCAAAAACTTCAATTCTTTAAATCTCGACCTATTGCAGTCTGAAAATCTTAAATTCTTAAACAAGTAACATATAATAAAATTCCTTCAATACGGGCTATATTATTCTAAATTCCTTAAACTCTTTAATCTTCAAATTTTGAAGTCTTGACATCTTAAGATCTTAAAATCTTAAATTCCGAAAGTCGCCAAATCTGAAAATCTCATAGAAAATCAAATCTTAAAGCCTTCGAAATCTGATAATGGATGGTAAATGGCTGGGCAATGGCCTGGCTGTTATAACTTTCAAAAGCCTTAAATCTTCGAATCTTAAAACCTTAAGTCTTCAACCATTGACTCCTTCAATTCCGAGAGTCTTCAAATCTGAGACCCTTAGAATCTCAAAGTTTTTAGAATTTGGAAATCTTAACATCTACTCATCGGACTTACAGGAAAGGGAAGTGACAGAAACCCTCATGTCTTTGAATCTTCAGATGTTAAAATCTTACAATATGAAACTCCTAAATTCTCAAAATCTTAAAATCTCAGAATCTTAAAAGCTTCAAAAACTTAAATTCTTTAAATGTCGAACTATTGCAATCTGAAAATCTTAAAATTCATAAACAAGTAAAATATAATAAAATTCCTTCAATCCGGGTAATATTCTAAATTCCTTAACCTCTTAATCTTCAAATTTTGAAGTCTTGACATCTTAAGATCTTAACATCTTAAATTCCGAAAGTCGCAAAATCTGAAAATTTCACAAAAAATACAATCTTAAAGCCTTGGATGGAAAATGGCTGGGCGATGGCCTGGCTGTTATAACCTTCAAAAGCCTTAAATCTTTGAATCTTAGAACCTTAATTCTTTAACCATTGAAACCTTAAATTCCGAAAGTCTTCAAATCTGAGACCCTTAGAATCTCAAAGTTTTTCGAATTTTAAGATCTTCACATCTACTCATCGGACTTACAGGAAAGGGAAGTGACAGAACGGGCAGGGCAAGGTGCCCGGTGGCCGGCTGTGTCGCGTCAGCGTGTAAATCCGGCCACCGGGGGGCTTCAGACCCCGTGGTCCGTGATACGGCCGAAGGCCTAGGCCCGCAGGGCCTACCTTCAGGTATAAGGCCGGCCGCCCTGTGCCGCCGACCACCGCCGACCATGCGCCGACCATGCGCTATACTTTTGCGCTGGGCCCGCCCTTATAAGGGGCGAAGGATTTACGGATTTGTTCAGGCGAGTTTTGGCGGCTTTTTGAGCATCTCCTCGAGGAGTCAAAAAACGAGTGTTTTTTGGGGGGTGCCCATAGTGGACAACATCCCCGGCATCACCTGCATCATCCGCATCCTTGGCGGGCATTGATGCGGATGATGCCGGTGATGCGGGGGATGCTGGGGATGTTGTCCCCTAAGTCGGGCCAATTTTGCCGAAAACGTGCAACCTGAAAATCTTAAAATCTTAAAGTGGATGGAAAATGGATGGAAAATGGCCTGGATTGAAATCTCAAAATCCTAAAGTCTTAGATTCTTAAAATCTTAAATTAAAATCTAACAATCAATCTTAGAATCTCGAGATCTTAAAATCTTCGAACTTAGAATCTTAAAATCTGAAAATATAAAACATCCTAAAGTCTTCGAATCTTGAAATCTCAAAACCCTTATGTCTTAGAACCTTGCGATCTTAAACTCTTAAAATATGAAATTCCTACAGTCTTAAACTCTTACTCTTGAAATTTGGAAATCTTGAAACCTCAAGATCTTAAACTTACAACCTTAGAAGATCGAATCTTACAATCTGAAAATATAAACATCCTAAAGTCTTCGAATCTTGACTTCTTAAAACCCGAATATCTTTGAATCTTCAGATGTTGAAATCTAAAAATATGAACTTCCTAAATTCTCAAAGTCTTAAAATCTCAGAATCTGAAAAGCTTTCAAAACTTAAATTCTTCAAATCTCGAACTATTGCAATCTGAAAATCTTAACTTCATAAACAAGTAAAATATAATAAAATTGCTCAATCCGGGCTATATTTTAAATTCCTTAAACTCTTAATCTTGAAACTTTGAAGCCTTGAAATCTTGAGATCTTAAAATCTTAAATTCCGAAAGTCGCCAAATCTGAAAATCTCCGAAAAATAAAATCTTAAATCTGATAATAGATGGAAAATGGCTGGGCAATGGCCTGGCTGTTATAACCTTCAAAAACCTTAAATATTTGAATCTTAAACCTTAATTCTTAAACCATTGAAACCTTAAATTCCAACAGTCTTCAAATCTGAGACCCTTAGAATCTCAAAGTTTTTAGAATCTGAAAATCTTAACATCTACTAATCGGACTTACAGGAAAGGGAAGTGACAGAACGAGCAGGGCAAGGTGCCCGGTGGCCGGCTGTGTCGCGTCAGCGTGTAAATCCGGCCACCGGGGGGCTTCAGACCCCGTGGTCCGTGATACGGCCGAAGGCCTAGGCCCGCAGGGCCTACCTTCAGGTATAAGGCCGTCCGCCCCATGCCGCCGACCCACCGCCGAACTTTTGCGCTGCGCCAAGCTGGGCCCACCCTTATAAGGGGCGAAGGATTTGCGGATTTGTTCAGGCGATTTTTGGCGGCTTTTTGAGCATCTCCCCGCGGAGTCAAAAAACGAGTGTTTTTTGGGGGGTGCCCATAGTGGACAACATCCCCGGCATCACCTGCATCATCCGCATCCTTGGCGGACATTGATGCGGATGATGCCGGTGATGCGGGGGATGCTGGGGTGTTGTTCCCTAAGTCGGGCCAACTTTGCCGAAAACGTGCAACCTGAAAATCTTAAAATCTTAAAGTGGATGGAAAATGGATGGAAAATGGCCTGGATTGAAATCTCAAAATCCTAAAGTCTTAGATTCTTAAAATCTTACATTAAAATCCAACAATCAATCTTAGAATCTCGAGATCTTAAAATCTTCGAACTTAGAATCTTAAAATCTGAAAATATAAAAACATCCTAAAGTCTCGGGGGATGCTGGGGATGTTGTCCCCTAAGTCGGGCCAACTTTGCCGAAAACGTGCAACCTGAAAATCTTAAAATCTTAAAGTGGATGGAAAATGGATGGAAAATGGCCTGGATTGAAATCTCAAAATCCTAAAGCTTAAAATCTGAAAATATAAAAACCTCCTAAAGTCTTCGAATCTTGAAATCTTAAAACCCTTATGTCTTAGAATCTTGCGATCTTAAACTCTTAAAATATGAAATTCCTACAGTCTTAAACTCTTACTCTTGAAATTTGGAATTCTTGAAACCTCAAGACCTTAAACTTACAACCTTAGAAGATCGAATCTTACAATCTGAAAATATAAACATCCTAAAGTCTTCGAATCTTGACTTCTTAAAACCCGACTATCTTTGAATCTTCAGATGTTAAAATCTAAAAATATGAACTTCCTAAATTCTCAAAGTCAGAATCTGAAAAGCTTTCAAAACTCAAATTCTTTAAATCTCGAACTATTGCAATCTGAAAATCTTAACTTCATAAACAAGTAAAATAGAATAAAATTCCTTCAATCCGGGCTATATTTTAAATTCCTTAAACTCTTAATCTTGAAACTTTGAAGCCTTGAAATCTTGAGATCTTAAAATCTTGAATTCCGAAAGTCGCCAAATCTGAAAATCTCCGAAAAATAAAATCTTAAAGCCTTCGAAATCTGATAATAGATGGAAAATGGCTGGGCAATGGCCTGGCTGTTATAACCTTCAAAAACTTTAAATCTTTGACTCTTAAAACCTTAATTCTTAAACCATTGAAACCTTAAATTCCGACAGTCTTCAAATCTGATACCCTTAGAATCTCAAAGTTTTTAGAATCTGAAAATCTTAACATCTACTAATCGGACTTACAGGAAAGGGAAGTGACAGAACGAGCAGGGCAAGGTGCCCGGTGGCCGGCTGTGTCGCGTCAGCGTGTAAATATAACCTGGCACATTCGGTAGTATGTTTTTGGTAATATGTCCGGGTAGCATTGCACTGGTTAAGCCCTTTGAAAGGTTGGCCTGCATGCTGTTAAACTTACAAACGATCCCACCCAAATCGGCTCCCTGCAAACGAGCGCACATGCGATTCTAAAACTTATGCGGTTTTCGCTGGCCATGCGTGTGCTCACTTTTGTTCTTCGGCTGGTGTGTTACCCTGGAATCTTGACTTCAGAAATTTCGAAACGTAATCGTACCCGAAATCGGCTCGATCAAATAGTAATTTGGGCAATGTACTCGCTGCAGACTCGTCGAAAATTATTGCTGGCTTGTTGATTTGGTTGTGCACTGCCAAGAAACCCTTCAATGACTTGATCTTGTTGGGGGGTCATCAGGAACTCCCAACTTTCATCGTGCGTTCTGACCGTAGCGGTACCTGTTGAATGAGTCGGTCGTTCATCTCCCCTTCAATGATCACCGGGTCAAATATTGTATACCCCAATCAATAACAGCCAGCCAAAAGGTGATGCTTAAGTCACCCAACAAGTGAGAGACCCCCTTTTAGGAGCCATCCTTAGAGCTTTGCCGAGAGCACCCTGCCTGACATCTAATTACTTCTGCTGCAAAGGACACGAGCGACAGTCAGCATTCCTTGTGATCTTTCCTAATGCTAACTTTAAAGTGTGTCATCCCGCTGCAGTAAATGATAGCTTGCTTGCTCGCTTCCGCCTTGTTCCACTCCGAATGGCATGCAAAGCGCTTTTTGATTTGATTCTGTTCTCAGCCACATGTATTGGCTACAAACTAGCATGGAACCCAAAAAGGGGTCTACTTTCCAAAAGGAGACAACTGTAAACATGGCCCTGCATTTGGGTTCCACGTTTCTCTGCCTCAGATCTCTGGAAGCCACATCTCGGGGCCGGTGGTGCCGGCAACCCCATTTTGAAACAAGATGGCCATTATGGCCACCATGGCAAGCCGGCCATTGGCCAAATCTGCGTTCAGCTTGCGGCGCCTCTCCTTCGAAGCCAGAGAGGAAAGTGCATCCGACCGGCAAACCGCAAATCAGCATCCCAACACGGGGTCCCCAAAAGGAGTTTAGCTGGCTGAAAGACAAATGAGCAAACCCAAAAAACAAGTGCAAAAAAAGGTTGTTCAAGTCTTGCAATGTCTCCTCTGGGTCATCAGAGCTGAGAACCTTCCACCCGTAGTCTCCGGGGGTCCCAGTGCGGTAATCCTCGAAACCTGCGCTGTACTCTATGAGCCCAAAGTACATCAGGATCTGAGTCCAGCCTCAGCCATGGTGACCTTGAATCGGTTCTAACAAATAGGTTCTTGGCGTTCGCCACTCGCGTGATTGTCTGGTGCAAGCTGGAATACGTTCATTGGAACCCGTTGAGGGTACCCCTCGAGATAGAATGCCCTCTGAGCGAGTACCATCAATGGGTTTGCTTGGTGGCAATTTTGGGCCCGAAATCTGATGAATTCCTCCGTTCTGTGGATAGCGCATGACTCCGTGTCCTCTCCAGCAAATGTGTCAATCATCTTGTCAAGCTGTTCTGACTTCCAAACTAGGAGAGTATCTTGACATGACTTAGGGTTCTTTTGGGTCGGCAACAGGGACTCAACTCCAGAAAGAAAAAGGATGATCTGAAATTGAACAGTTTGTCTTGTTGGTTTAGAGTTGGTACTCTTCTCCATGTTGTGGAAAATGACCAGCAAATGAAGGAAGCGTTTACCCTTTGGGACCATGGCAAATCACGGATCAAACCAGGGAAGCCACAAGATAACATTCGCTGTGGGAAGTGCAGGGGGTTTCTGGCCCAGGTACCCCTTGAGGATGGTTTGGAGTTAAAAGATGTTGAAGACCCTCCTGAGAAGGTACCAAGGGACGGTTGGGGCCCTGAATGTCTTCTCTTGGCCGACGACTCTTGAGTGCACCTATGTACACTGGTTCCAGAGTTTTCATACTTTGGTGCCCAAAAATCAGAAACGCATTCTGGGGGTCAGTTCTCGCCACTTTTTGGCCGTCTCGTTTCAGCCATGCCTAGAGATGGGACCTTCTGCAGGGCAGCCAGTCCGTTCGGCACATCCGCGAATTTCAGGCCCTGCCTCAGTCGACACATCCGCGCTCCAAAGTCTGGCAACCAAAAAGGACTTTCTTTCACCGGGATTGGACCCCCGGAAAACTGTCGTTAATCCCTCAAAGCCAAAGCGTATGAAGGAACTCTGGAATATCTGGACAAACGATCAAAACACAATTCCAAAACAAACTAAGTATTCCAAACAAATCTCAAATCACAATCTCAACTACTTCAGAACTATCAAATTACAATTCCCAAGTAGGAGACTTCACGGAAGCCAAGGGCTTGCAATGGAAAATCGGTTCGCCAAATATGTCGATGTCCGCGAATGGACTTTCCCACCGGTTGGAGTGGCCCAAGAAAATCCCGTGTATTGAAAAAGCTACAAACTCAGAACATCCCCAAAGTCGGCAAAACCCAAAACAGTAGAAACAAATGGACGCTCCATGGATTCTGATTCGTGGGCCGGTTGTTTTGCCTTATGTCACCTAAACATTGCCCTGCCAAAAGGAAACTCAAACGTTGGTAAAAAGCCAGCGCCAACATCCTGAAAGGGTACCAAGGAACCTGGGATATCTCAAGTCTGACCAAAACGACTCTCAAACGACAGACCCCAGAGTCACACCATTCACGTTGACTTGCATCTAAATCAGCTAGTCAAGGACATTACCTTTGGCAACTCCCCCAACAAAAGCATCCTCAGATGGTACTTGCTCACTGCTTTTCACCCTCTGGCAAATCTTAGATTTCTTGGTTCTTCTTGGCTACTCTTCAGGACCAACAAAAGTGATCCCCCTGCAGCCATTGTGTTCTAGCAATCTTGGTAGAGACCTCAGGGTCACTTGTTTCTGAGGGGGCCTGGGGGACTCCCCCGTGTTTCCGTTTCCGGGTCTCACGTGCGAAGCTGCGAGGGCGAGATGTAGCCTGGCCAGTGCCCCAGGATCTCCGGGGTCATGAAGCCCATGGTCGCCAGCATGGAAATCCTATGGCTTTGAGTGTCAGTTTGCAAAGGAAGGCCCTTGCCCGGATGCTAACTTGTTTTCTTCTCCCTGGTTGAATGGGAACGCAACCCATCCTAGACTCCCAAACCACCCTATGAATTTGGATGACCCTTTCGTTGCCATGGAACCATAGGGATGGCATAGGGAGCCACACGGGAGCCATCGAGCCACAGCCTGCACCATAAAGCACAAAATAACCCTCTCGTGGCCCTGAATCATTGGATTTGTGTCGGGAGGGCGCCGCTTTGAAAGCTAATCTCTGGCCCTACATCTGGCAAGTGCACCAACCACATCCAGCCACAAAAAAATACGGTAATGAAAGGGGAACAAAGAACGATGTTCCTTTTGTTCAAATAGGGCACCAAGAACATTGGAATTTGTGTGGTTGATTCACACCGACAGGGCATAATCGTTTGCTTGTTCCTTGTTTCCTGGTGTCCGCCCTCCTGGATGTGGGCGTCAGAAATACATGGGGGCTTCTGTCTAAGGATTCTCAACACTTTCGGCAAGAACAAGAACTACAAACAGAAACTTGAGCTTTGGAAGACGGCGAGGGTCCCGTTTTTTGACAATAACCCATGTTTCCAAGTGCGCGTTTGCCACTGAAAACGAGGGCTACTGAACAGTCCTGCCCACTTCGCCTGTAGCCAACCCGGGAAGCACACATCACCTGCAACCTTAACCACATCGTATATGGAGCAGGATGGAACCAAGCAGAATAGGAGCATATAGGGGTTGGCATGAAATGGAACATCCACACTGGGATGCGACATTGGACCTGGGCCTCATGGTTCTCAAAACGGGGAACATTATTCTAATGGCGTGTAAGGCGGGGCCTTATGCATTCTCAAGTTCAATCGGGTGAGATCAAACGCCAGTCATGGCCGATGTCAACGACATCATGGCTGTTCACATTTGGCGAGACAAAATTGCTCACCATGCGATCCGGCAATGCGTGACGGGGGGACCCTACGTACTGTGGTTGTTCTTTTTGTCTTTCTCTCAAAAGCACACACACACACACACTCACACACACACACACACACTTGAACCGCTCCTCAAGAGGAGAAAGTCACCTGGTCTCCGTGTTTTGCTTGTTGCATTCCCTGCCCAAAGCTATCATAGCTGTCATACTTGATCTGAAACAGTCCCCTCACAAACGTATCCAGAGGGACGAAAGAAAGAAACAGGCATGCCAGCTGCGGAGACATCCGCCCAGGCCCTGCCGGTTCGCTTGGAGTTTCGGATGCTCTGCTGGGTTTCCTCATCAGGATCCCCAAGCCCAGCAGAGTGGGGACCGACTCCATTCCTTGCAAAAAACTCTT
Organism: Effrenium voratum; assembly: GCA_963377175.1. NCBI lineage: Eukaryota > Dinophyceae > Suessiales > Symbiodiniaceae > Effrenium > Effrenium voratum. The sequence continues at coordinate 166,551 of CAUJNA010003788.1, read as the reverse complement.
TGCTATCAGAGCTGCCACACACACACACACATACCTGGACCATACGTCAAGGTCACAACCCTTGTATGGCTTCGTACATTTCGAACAAGTAGGTCCCCCCACCCCGTTTTTTGTTGAAGATGTATATATATATATATGTATATATATATATATATATATATATTGAAGCGAAACAAAGGCAACGCCGCACTTTGGAGGGGTCCAACCCATGTTAGGAATCACCCGAGAAAGGACGGGGTCAGACCCAAGTGGTCACTTTGCACAACTTGTGCCCCCTGAAAGCTGACCTACAGCCATTGGCTTCCTGGTGGATGACCCCCTTCTGAGGCTTGTGAGTCTGCTAGGAGTCATCAACTGGAACATTTCATGGCCAGTGACGACCTTTTCCCCAGTCACGGTCGTTCTTGGTCTGCTTTCGAGGGAAATTTGGTCGAGTCTGGGAACAACCCAGAAAACAACAGGGTAGGATTAACCCTCGCGCCCTTCGCGCGTGTCTTGAAATTGAGGATCCCTTTGGGCGGGTGCTAAAAATACACCAAACAGAAACTCCCGGATCACCTATGTCCGCTTTCAGCAAGTTCGCGGCTTGGGAGCGATTCAAGCACTTTATGCATTGCTAAACCACTACCAGCCATTTTGAAACATAGCTTTTGAAACAACCTGCTCTCAGTTTGCCTGAGGGTGCTGATGGGGGACGTCCTTACCCTGTTTCATGCTTCCTTTGTTTTGGAGAACCCCGCCCAAACGGACCCAGCCCAAACGGCGGTCCTCCCGTGCTTGAACTCTACGGAGCGGCGTCGGCGATAGGCGGCCAAATCCCCGTCGTCAGTGAAGCCCATGGGATCCTAACTGAGGCAAACAACGCTCTCTTTTGCAGCCAACTAAAAATGAACAGAACCAAACAAACCGAAAACGACGTAACAACATGCCAACAACAGCGAAGGGTAACCCCCCAAAAAACAGTCACCTGGCCCTCTACCTTTTAAAAAAAGGCCGTTCCTGTGGTGTCCCGCAAGACCTTGACCTACCCGGGTCTTTGTGGATCCTTCCTCCTGTGACCTTGTCATTTCTTTAATTGGAGCCCCTTATTCCTTTGCATCGCGGAAACTGAGACTAACAAACGGTTTTCCATGGGCAAGGGTCCTTTGGCCAGGACAGGTTTGGCATCGCCCCAAAGGAAACCTGCACGCTTTAGGGGGAGATACATGTTTTCAAAAGGGTAAAACAAAAGGCTGAAACAGGTACCCTTCACACAGCCAAGAAACCCAAAAGCCCAACGGCGGCTGCACACCCAAGTCATTCTCATACGCACCTCTGGCAACTCGTCGCCCTTTGCATGCAGCCGCGCAGGCGCAGGCGCACGAGGCAGTGGGGAGCGTTCCCCGTCGGTGGTGGGCGCTGACAAGCCGTCGCTCGGAACTTCGCGCCGGTGCAAGGCGCGGCGCGGCTTGCCACGGGCCGAAAGCAACCAGCATGATGGCAAACGGCCGCTGGGCGTACTTGAGCTTCGGGCACAAACGGCAACGACACTCTAAATGGTGGTTAGGAGGGCCCCAAAAAACACATTTGAGAACCTTGAAGTGTTCAGTCGGACACAGGAAAAGGGAACGCAAAGAAAAATGATCTCCTAGACCATTGGGCATTCAAAGGGATGGTGGTAGTGCGGTTGGGCCTACACGGGCTAAGTCGCATCAGCAGAAACAAAATCCTATCACTCACCGGTCGGACTGTCAGACCAGGTCACGGTCAACACTCAGTGTTTCCTGACTACTTCGGTGAGGAAACCCCCCGCTCCACATGGCACGTGCGCCCAATGTTTTGAGTGATTGGTGAATATGTTGACATGGGCAGCGAAAGGAAAACCGGGGTGTCTCCCCGGCTCTGGGGTCCCGGCAGGTGCTTAAAGGCAGCAACACCACCGCTCACAGCTGCCTGGCATCAAACAGGAAACCATGAATCAAACATTAAAAACGCGACTTGCAGGAGGGTGAAAGCACAAATTCGCCGAATTCCAGGTAGCCTAGTGGTGAAGCATGGCCGCATAGTCCTTTGCTAAAACTGCACCGTCCGCTGCTTGACCAACAGAAGTGGCCAATACATGCCAGGCTCACCTCGGCTGCAGTCAGCGCACATCGCGAGAGCCGTGCGAGCAAGGGCCATGGCCAGCTCGAAAGCAGGACAAGAATGCGCTTCTCTTAAGTACAGAACCCCTCTGGGATGGATTGAAAAGGAAAGCAAAAGGCAACCAACCACCTGAAAAGTCGATATATATATATATATATATATTTAAGAAACACGTACATATGGACATAAAGCCCTCTGGAACACTGGCAGGAGCGTCTCGTTGCATTCTTCCACTTACCGGCTGCATCGGACAACATTATAACCTAGAGTCCACTTTGTGCTCTTGGCGCTACCCTTGGAACTCAGCTGACTCCGGTCCCATGAGTGCTAGCTTGCTTCCCGTAGAAATGCCTCGGAGATCCTTGTCAGTTCAAGGAAGAACTTCACTCTAGGGTTGGCAACCATCCGTCCCTGCTGAGGTGGCTGCGCGCAGGGCACATGGATATGTGCCAAAACAGGGACCCCCAGCCAAAGCGATGTTCGTTGATTTCCCACTAGACTCTAAGCCACCTTCAAACACGATATCCTCAAAGAACGCACCCACCCCTGGGTACTGGTGGTGGGCAAACGATGCCGAATGGCCAATTCCACTCCAAACGATCCTTGCCCAGTGGTTTAGTGACGTTGCCAGAAAAAGGGACCCCTTTTGTTGGGGTTGACCACATTTTCAGTGGGGAACCCACCAAACAGAAAGGGGTTTAGAGGACGCCTGGGTGGGCCCTGGCAGGCTCACCGGTCCTCCTGCACATCCTTGTTGCCCTGATGCCAGCTCGGCAATCGCCAGAAAGCGCACAAGCGTAAGCTTTTGAAGCAATATGCGTGTCTTGGCGCGTCTCGATTTGTCCGACATGGGTGCTTGGGTCCTTGCTCAAACCTCTCTATGGTCATGGTTCACTGGGAGTCCTTACAAGGGTCAGCCATCCATTTTACCGGAAAGCAAAGGCTGAACGCCCTTCTCAACCCCAAGAACCAGAGGTGAGGTGGTGCTTGGAGGCGGGGTGTCTTCCCACGGAAGGACGTGGCCCTGAAAACCATCATGGTTGAACCCAAGGACTTTTGCAAAATCATCGCCAACTTCTTGGCTTTCGCGCTCGGTGCAATGTGCAACCCGCCACCGTCCAATGCTTCCCCCTCTCTCCGTCTGCCTGCCAAGAGGCTGCGCCAGCCATCAGTGCCAGCCTGAGAGAACAGCACCGAATCCCTGGACGATAGGCCGTTTGCTCCCCAAGGCTCAGGTTGAACTTTGCCTTGTCCCATGTCCTCAAACGAACAGTAGACCAATATTGTCAGTTGCCAGAGCCACGGACAATCTTTTTTCTTTCCCCCGAGAAGCATGGGGCAATTGGGTGGGGCCTCTAGCCCCTACCGATATTCGTGCGGACTCATAGCCCCATGCCCTAATTGACAATCGGCTGAGAATATAATCAGTTGGTAAAATCCTGGTTGTATTCAAGCGGTGCCAAAGGGTGCCATGCAACGATTTTGGAACATCCGACCAAATGGCTGACATTCACTATATTATAGAGTGCCACGTCCCATCCCAAGGCTCAATGGCAAAATGGGAATCAGGAAAAGCGCGAGCATGACAGCACAACTTGTTGATATGCTCGCAGCCCCCCCCCCCAACGCCACTCCTTTCCAGGCACAGGTGTTTGCCAGCGTTGCCAAAATGTGTCAACACAAGTTGTCATGAAGCGGGAAGATCCCCTAAAGCTTCTAGATGAACGGAGGACATCTGCCATGAAATGAGAAACGTACCCCGCACATTGAGTGCCCGGCCTGCCGACCTGCTTCTCCTGGGGCAGCACCCCACGCGGAGCGTTGGGCCCCCTTCGCCGCCGGGACCTGCGGATCGCAGCCTCTGACTTTTGTCGCCGGACAGGTTCTCCGCAAGAAATGAAATTGACATGGAACCCAAGGTGAATTCCAAAGGACTCCTCAATTTTGCGGTATGTTAATCTAAAGCGTAACCTCTAACAGGCTCTTGCTCGCGTCCAGCGCAACCCTTTGTTACCTGTTCGGGGTTTCTTCATGAGTACGCTCTCACTCCAGTTATTCAAGGAATGAGGTCTTAAGATTAAGGCCTTGGCATAGGCTTAGTCTGAGCCCATCAGGTACCCTCACTCCGACCATGCAAGCGGACGAGAGGGTTTTGAAAGACGAAAGCTTTCATGTTTTCGAGGGACAAACTGGGTCCAATGAAGTGACATCAAAATTACCGCGCACGCCTCAATGTAATTTGAAGAACCCCGCAAATGCAGCCTCTTAAGGTTTCCTGTAAATTTCTGTGCAGTTTGGGCTTTGCCTTGGGCCTCCCCAAAATAAGGCCTGGGGCTTTGAACAACCGGGAAAGGGCTTTTCCTCGTTTTCCTTTGCTTTCCACTGGGTCCAACAGACACATGAATATCCCATATATCATATTTGCTTGGCAAGTGCAGAGGGCATTTGCAAAGCCAATCGATTTGAATGCCTGCTCGGCAATTGGTTCATGTCACCCGATTCTGGCAAAATTCCAGCCCCTTTTGGCAAGACGCCCCCAGGAGACAACACCTTTCTGACATTCGGTGGTCTTGTGATCGATCCATTGGCCCCAAATATCACGGAGCGCCAGGTGAGTGCCAAACACCCATTAAATCATTGCTTCTAACATGCTCACAAAGCTTAGCCCTCAATATAACCCACATGCAACCAGGTAGAAGGCCCTAAAGTGGCCAAAGGGTGTTGGACGCTCCGATCCCAGCGCGGTTCCCTGACCTTGGCCGGTTATCCTCAATGGTCTCCTGTGCCTGGCTGCAACTGCATCGCGCCTTTTCTTGACTTGCATTTCTCTGGTCAGCTTGAACAATTCCATTGACAGGTCACGAAGGATGTTACACACAATCCACCAACCCCAACAAAGGCGAAGTTCGCACGAAAGGAAGCTTCCTGGGAAACTCTTTTACCCCGCGGAAGGAGAGGCTACACACGTGATTGTCACTTGCAAGCGAGAGAACCGTTTGTAAGAACCCGTTCCACGGGCCCCCCTAACTTGTCGGTCTTTGAGCTCCCTCTGCATTCCAAGTTCCTTCCTCTCTCTGAGCACAGTCCGACGCCTGGCCATACTCGTAGAGAAGTTGTCGCAGCTGCCTCAGCCACTTTCAGACCTAGCTTCAGCAGGGTTCTCCAGATTCCCCACTGAACCAGCGTCCCTGCCAAGAGAAACTCACATTATGGGCCAAACAGGTGAGGAGGACATCCCCCATCAGGAAAATATAGAGAGCCCTGTTCAAAGACACTTCTGCCATGGGTGAGCTTGTTTTACCTGGGTGAGCTTGCTAGCATGGCGTTTGCCATTGCCACCGGAGTTATAATCAGATCCTATCACTATGTTCCCTTAAACGTATGTTATCTTTTGATAAATGCACCCTGTTGATACAATTTCTGTGTGTGTGTGTTCAAACATCCAAACTCCCAATACTGAAATAAGATTAGCCAATGCTAAATCAATGTTAAACCAATAAACATATTATGCTGCCCCCAGCTGTTGAATTCGGGGCCCGGAGACAAAGGTCTGTGCGCATTGCCATTGTCATGAATTCTGTGGACAGGGGAGAGCCCAATGCTGGTAGGTGCTGGGACCCCTTGAATCAAGACCCTTCTTCCCGGAATATCGAAAGTGTGGGACAGTACAAGTCTTCATGACTAGGGTAATGGATACTTACCTTACAGGGTGAAGCAAAGTCAATTTTCAAGAACTCCCTTGTGCCAATCTATTGTTGAGATTGTCCTGAGGCCTTCGCCTACTGTTTAGTTGTGGCTCGCTGGCTTCCGAATTCCTGCGCTGTGCTTGCTCTCACTCTCTCAGTCCGGGCTGGGCCCGTTTGGTTTCCTCTAAGGAAGCCCAAAACGTCGGAGCCCCGAAATCGGAGCGCCGGGAACCAAGCATCTCCAGCAGCGTGCGGTAGCTCTGGGTCTCCTCGTTGCGCAAGGCCTCGGACAAATTTCCCAAGTCACCCGAAAGGTCGCAGGGAACTCCTTGGTGGGCCAGGACGATGTTTTGCAAAGTCAACGGAAAGGGATTCAAAGGCCACTGAACTGGGTGACTCACTTTCAGTCCATGCCGGGATGCCTTTTGCTTGAAACCAACCCTACTAGTGCTGCGTGTCGGAAAGTGCCCCTGTTCCTTTTGGTTTCCCTTTAAAAATGAACCCCAAAAAGGGTGGGGCCTCAAACCACTGTGTTTTGACCGTACCAGGTCGAATTCCTCACGCATCGGATTCACAAAGGGGGCGCCGGGCACGGTCATCTGAATCCACCTCGACGATACGACTCCTGGGCAAGTCCGGGTGTTGGGTCAACTTACTGTGCGCTTTTCGGTTGTCACAAAATCCGCAAATATGCACCAGTTGGGATGGAAACCCCGTAGCAGGACGATGCACACCTATCAGCCGGTGTGAAGCGGGGTTTGTCCAGCCAGAGTCCTTTAAAATCCAAGTCCCTTAAAGCAGTTGCATCTTCAAGGGTTCTCAAAGCTACTCTTGAGGGTTGGGCATCCCCTGCAAACCACCATGAGGGTAGTCACTTCAATGGACCCAGTAATTTAGCAACTCGGTCTTGCGGTTTTAAGGCGAACTCCATGTCTGCGGGTGCTATTTTGGCTTCCGAAAACAGGAAATAATTTATTTGTGCAATTCTTGGCTTCAACCGAGCTTCCAATATATTTTTGGCATCTCTCCCCTGGGGGCTGCTCAAAAAAGGGAACCCTGCAGGTGGATTGGCTGGTAAGACCGTAAGACCAGAAAAGTGTCCTGTAGACGTTTGGTAAAGGAAATTCCTCTGATAATGCCTGGTTTTTTGCGCTCCATCTTAACTTGCAGGGGAGTACCCCTCTGCAGATTTAGATGGACTCTAACAAAACATCATTTCCAGGCAAGTTGAAAGGGAAAACAAAAGACAAACCACCATTGGGGAAGCCTCTATTTTGACCCTAACTAACACCAATCCGGGGAGTATAACTCCGTATCCCCCCGAACCTTTCAAGGTGTCGCAAGGTTTCCACTGCAAAGTAACACGGAACCCATCCCCCAAAAGGCAATGTGTTGACAAACGATGGGTTTTGGGGTTCAACGTTAATTTGCAGGGCAGAATGACGCTGGGGTGAACTTCAATTGGACCTGTTTGGTGGACCTGCATTTGCATAGGTTTAATGATTTGAATGGAAGGTCCACGATTTGTTTCTTACCATCACTAGAAAAAGGTGAAGCGTCAATCACGCCTGACAATATACATCAGCCAAGGGCGATGCTGCATTTTTTGCATAAAGTCCTTTGGGTGTGTCAAAACTAGGCATCCGATTTGGGACTCTTTCAAGGAGCACTCTTTTGGAGACGGTTTCAGAGAACTTTTTCCTACTTGGGATGGTTTTTCAGGGCATCCTTTTGAGAATGTGTTTGGGCAATGGGCATGACGGTTTTCAAAGGGCATCCTTTTTTCGTTTTGGGACAGTGCATTTTGTCTGTGACGGTTTCAGGGAACGCAACAAACAGCCCACCATTTGCGAGATCTTCAAAAAAAAAAGCATTTCTCTTTGTCACTTCTGCCACCCCGTTTGAATGGGACAACAAAAGAAACGGTCCCCTTGCGAACTCTGGGATTGATCAATCGAACGGCCTGACGCAATGGACGGCCAGCTTCAGCTCTGATTTGCGTTGGTAGGTCAGCTCGTCCTGGAAGGAACATCCCCAGCAAAACTTGAAGCGTAGCATACCAGTGGTAGAAGTAAAAGTGTGATCCCCTCTCCCCGCAAGAGGCCCTTGATGGTACGAGTAGACAAACCACAAATTGTGGTCAATTGCAGGATTGCCCTCGTCCCTACTTGCAACATACATAGGCAATCCTGTGCATTTACTCTATGTTCCGAATGCCTACAAGGGGAGAAGCTCGTTTCACAAAGGTATGCATGCCCAACACGCTTCTGCAAGAGTGTCTCGCATGACAACCCTGAGCTGTCCCATCACACATACGTGTCGCTCCCAAGCGTGGAGGCCCCATATTTTGACTTCGGCGTCCCGCAACATGTGGCTGTATTTGGGGTATTGTTAAGATTATTGGGGGTGCTTCCCCTGGCCACTTAGCGGGGTGTCACACTGGACCCAGTAGAGGTGCCCTGATCAGCCCCGCCTGCTTATCCAAGTTGGCCCGGTGCAAATCCGAATGCTTCTCATGACCTCGGCAAAAACGATTACACACGTAGCTTCAACCAGTTGTCATGGGCTCCTGTCAAGACACACCTAAATAAGTTAAGGTTAAAACATGTAGACAATCCCAACCCTAGCTGACTAATGGTTCATTTACTCCGAGGAAACCATGGTAATTACAGAAAAGGGGGCTAATCAATAACTCTCATTAATCAGCAGGTGGGTGGGACCGCGGCCCCTTACAGGCTTTTCACTCTCATGAACTGGGGGGGTTTACACGATGAAACCTGGAATTGAACTGGGGCATTTTCAGTAACATCCCAAAAATCAATTTCCATGTGGCTCAACTTTTTGCCCCATCGCAAACAGCAACTTTGAGAAGCGTTCAAAATGAAGCCACTGTGAGGGACCCCGTGGAAATCACAAAGCAACTTGTTTTTTTCTTTCCTTTTTTTCGGCCGACGGCCCAAACCTGCATTCCATCGGGGCAAGGACGCTTCAAGTGTGTAGCGCTGGGAAACCACCTGAGGGATGCGGTGTCATGGGTGAGCTTGTTTCATGGGCTCAAGCTTTGCCCAAAGCGACCTCCTAGTGCGATGTTGAGCACAAAAGAAGATCCTCCACTTGCTGTTGCCGTTTTTGGGCCTGATCCCCCCCCCCAAATAAATCAGCTGCACCCACAGAGGCCCCGTGCGAACTTGAGTGAGTGAGTGAGTAAGTCCCTTAAGTCCCCGGGGAAAAATGCACAGGTTGATGTTTGAACAGCGGCACGTTCAAACACGTGGCACAGCGGTGGTGTCAGGTTGCAACAGGCCATGATGTCCATCATCTCCTCCGGAAAACTTTAACAGCGGCTGCATAAGGTACATTTTGAAACTTGAGGTGTCAACCTTGCCTTCCGGAGCACTGTCTCTTGGCTTCCTGTTTTTTCCTTCATGAGGTTTGCCGTATTTGATCAGCTGACATAAAGGAGGTTTGTCCCACAAATCCAGTTCTGGGCATCCTGTCCGATCTCATGAGGTTTAGCTAGGGCAAACGTTTGCAACACGGCAAACCACCCGAGCCTTTTGCAAATCCAGCAGGCCGCCCGTGTTTTCACACCTCGGCAGTGCGCTTGCTCTGCCCGCAAAACAAACACGTCTGCGATCAAAGAGATAGCTAAACAATTGCACAATTGAATAAATAGACATAAACGAGCAAACAAACAAACAAACCAAGAAGTGACGCGGCGCTCCCTCCTTTCTGGCTCATATAAAACTATACAACCTTCTTTCAACTCTTCTGCGGTGCCTGCAGGGGTAGCTTCCGCGGATAGGTTTGCGGCATTCAGAGGCATTTTGTTTCCTCGATCACAATTATAGCCTCGCCTTTGGTTTAGCGCATTAGCGTTGTTCGTCTTGCTAATGTTGATGCTGCGGTTATTGCCGCTGACAAATCTGACTTGCTGAAAAACCTTCTCGACGGCACGCAATGGGTTGCGATGCGCTTTTCACCACAGCACAAACCACACAAACCGTGGTCGAGACGTTTCTTGGGGGGAGCCTCCCCTCCTGTAACACATCCTGCACCGAAACCCGACTGGGGAGACCAGCTGCCTGTGGACCCCGCAGTGTCAGCCCGATGGACAGGGTTATAGGCGCCATTGCAGGGAAGTAAAGCTACCGAAGTCCTTCTTACTTTGTAAATATGCGCCGCGCCACAGTCGCGGAAGGCCGCGGAAGCTTCGCACAGGGGCTTTGTCCCCGGAAGCTCGCGGAAGGGTTTACAACGATCAAGCATCCATTATGGAATGAAGGTTGAGGTTTAGAACCGGGGCGTACGTCCCTATATTATCTACACATACATTATGGGTACGAACCTGAACTGGTGAGCCTTTGGTGGACATCATGCGCAATGCCCAGCAACCACTTTTGAGGGAGTACCAATAAGTGGGGGGCCCTTTCAATGGTCGACTGCCTGGTTTCCAAAGCATAGTCCCCGGCCCTTGGAAGGCTCCGCCACCACCTTGGAAGCCTCGGGCGACATGAAACAAGCAACGGGGGTCCCTACCAGCGCCTCCCAACAACTGCTTTTTCCAAGTACTGTCCAAAAAGCCGTAGTTGGGGGGGGTGCTGGTATATTCCCCTTTTGTTTGGCGTGAAACATCACCTGCATTTGGGCCTAGCTAGATGGAATTTGCTTTGGGCGCGGCCATGCAAACGGGCCCAATATCGCCTCAAACAGGAGCCCACAAAAGGCGACCAGATTAATTGACCTCAAATGCAATGTGCCTTTCTGCTTAAAGGTCTCAGGTCCAAGCATCTTTGCCATCTTTCACTTGGGCGACCATGGCGTTTTACATCGAAAGAAGACTGGAGGAGTGCAACATTTCTTTTAGAGAAAGCTTTGCTGTGAAGGCGTCGTGAATACGTGGTTTTCGTCGTGTCATGCCTCACGTTCAATGCCCGATAATTGAATGCCGTCGGGTGCTTTCCTTCGTGGCACCACCGAGAAGCGGTTTTCAACCTTTCTGTGCAGTGCACGCGTGTAGCACGCTACACGGCCAACTGGGCCGCCTGAGCCCAAAAACCCAGGTGGGTAGGTGGACATTTGACATGTTCAATCGACTTTGGATTTGCATTTCCCAAAAGCGGAAGGTTGGCTTTTGGCCCAGGGGATCGGAGCGTCATGGACAAAGCCGCAGTCGATTTTAAGTGCATGTCACCCCTACCATCGGGGAACAACGCGCTGTTTTGATTCGCCGCTCCCGTGACTTGGCTGGTAGAAGAGAAACAACGGACGAGTCATCTTGCAAATTGGCATTCCCGGCGGCTTGCAATACAACTGTACTTGAAAGTATCTTGGAAAGAGAATGAGCGCGCCGCACTGCGCTGCATTTGCAAAGGCATGCGCGTCGTGGCACGCCAAGCTCTGTCCGTTGCTTACCCGCTCTGTGTTCCGTAAATTAGAAAACCTGCTTCCTGACACTCTTCTCCTTCAAAAGAAATGTCTTCTCAAAGTTGTAAACACTCGACCAGGCAGAGTGTCGGGAAGGTGAAACAACGGCCTGGCCCATAATTTGAGCCCATGTGAGTACAACTCACCACACTGTCCGAGACAGGCTTCGTGCGGCAATGGAAGAAAAGCAGAAAGCAAGCAATCATATGTACTCGTGACTCAAAAAGTTCTTGCGTGGCCCTCTCACCGAAGCGTTTTCGCTCGCGTGTGGCTCTTCTGTGGTGTCTTGAAGGAAAACCACACTTCTCCTGCAAAAGCCCCTGAATGAAGAACACACAAGTTTGAAACGAAGAAGGATCTTTAAGAGCAATCCTCCGTTTCGGGGGTCCCCAGTTTTAAGACACGCCTTTCTGGCCATGCCAACCGTGTGCACGCGGCATGCGAATCGGCTTGCGTCAAACGCGTTCCGAGCCGAGCTCAGGCGGCTGGAGTTTCGTCATCAGCTTTCCGTGCCTGGGTGGCGCAAGGGTCCTAGATTCCACCTGAACATTTTCCCTCTTTTCATGAGGGTGGGGGGGGGTTGAGGTTTTGCAAGGGCGTTTCTTGTCAAGAACTGGCCACAGGTGCCCTGTTTTCTTTGTTGAAAATAGGATGGGAGTCCATCGGCTTCAGTTTGATTCCGATCACTTACCAGAAGAATCCATCTGTTTTCCAAAAGGACATCTATTTCCGTGGCAATACTGCGGCACGTCTAACCACACAATGGCACTGAGCCCAGAACCGTTCGCTTCACGCAGCGCGAAGCCTCGAAACATGTGGGAAACCCTGAGACAGCGGCCACCAAAGTACCGCAACTGAGTTTGAAGCACGGCCAGCACCCCCCAACTTCTGCTATTTGGACAACACTTGGGGGCTTTGGACATCGGAAAAGCAGTCGTTAGTTGGGGGGTACTGAGCATGTTGAGTCTTTGAAATGTTGCAGCTTGGTGTGACATGAGCCACATGGATGCTCGAGGTACCTAGCGCCAATGGTGGAAGGTTGGTCCGTTTGAACGGCGAACGGTGTGACAAGAATGATTCAACACTGCATAAGCTGCGTTTCTGTAAAACTCAATACTCACAGGCAATGCCGGTATGCTCGACAACAAGCTCGGCTCAAGGCATTTGTCATCATTGCTGGATATAAATAAGCTCGAATGCTCGCTCATTCATTCGAAGGACAATTTTAGAAAGCCATAGGTATCATAGGCACCTGCTCTTAATCCTGACAACCTGATTCGTTGCTCACATATCGCGTAGTAAACTCCCCAAGTTTATCTTAGATGTCGTACAATGGAGCGCATGATACATGCTGAACAAATGGCTGATAAATGTCCGAAAGGGATGATCCCATAAGCTCAAGACCGGCTCTGCGAAAATGCATGTTCTACCCATAGATTTGTGTGTGTGTGTGTTGAGTTGTGTATTTGCGGATTCCATGCTGAAAACGGTTCTCGTCCTATCACTTTCTGCAGCAGAACACTTTCAAAGGCACCAACAGAATTGTCCTGGCTTGTTCCTAAAGCGTTGCTTGCTGTTTCCAGAGCTGTCATAAGCCGAAGGCGCAAAAGGAAAGTCTAAACAGGTCCATGGGCTGGTTGTTTGAACCAGTTTTGCAACCAACCCTTCCTGAGGTGAAAGAACATCTATGCCCGCACAGTTCTTCAAACGAGAAGCTGCCCGACCGTTGTCTCCGAACTGCAAGCCTCTCACACCGAATCGAGCCTGTAAGAGCTCAAGGACCAAGGGGTGCTGCTGACCGATGATTTCCTGACCCCCGAAACCCGAGATGAGGTAGCAAACCCACTAAATCACACAAACCCCCGAACCCGCTGTGGCACTAAACGACCGAGCCACGACCCACCAAATTAAGGGGTGCCTCTCTGTTCCCTTAAGTTCTGGTGGATTGGAAGTGAATGCGTTCTTCAGGGATCTCGCTGGTCTTTGGTTGCCCGCCTCGCCTTTTTGGGACCCGAGACTTATCCACGGCTTATTCCTTGGTGGACCAGGGTGAACGCCCTTGGGCGGTGCCCTTTGCGCTTCACATACGAACCCAAACGTATCGTGTGAACTAATACAACATCTGCCCTTTTCAATAAGTGCACTCTATGTGTAAACACCATGTTTCCAAATGGCAGTCCAAATCAATTTCATGTTGCTGTTCAACATCGTATTCAATCTACAATTTCAGTCAAACACTGCAGTAAATAAAACAGAATTGCAAACTGCACCTTTCCGGTGCGAATTGCAAACACAAGGCCATGACCATCCCTGACCGATCCAGTTCAGATTACGTGCAGAAACTGATATGTTTTGATGGCACTTGTGGTTGGTACTTGATTTCGAATGGGCCATCACAAAAGAAAGAGAAAGAGGGCACTGGACGTATGGGCCCTCAAGCAGTCCTCAAAAAGGGAACCGCCACCACATGTTTGTGATTCAAAAAAACAAAACAACAGCTGGTTCAAGCTGTTCCAAGCAGGCCCATCCACAGACAGGTAAAATGAAGTTCAACAGAACAGACCCGGTGACAAACCGGCCCCCTGTCAAAACTATGCCTGTCAAAACTATGTGCCTCCACCAAGAGGTTGCTTTCCTTTTAGTTCCCCACGCGAAGCGGTCAAACAGGGCTCCCTATGTCTTCTGCAAAAACATCACTCCGGCCCAAACCACCAGAGGAAATATAGGGAGCATCAGCCACGCTCATTGCTTGACCCCGGGGCAAGAGTTGGATATCCATTTCCTAAAGTGGCAAGGGTTTCCTGTTAACTTCCATTCAACCAACCAAAAGGGGGGTCCACTATTTGCTTCTGGGTCAAAAATTGTACCACCAGAAAAGCGCACGGTTGAGTCTATGTTTCCATGTACCAGGGTTCCATTTTGGATACCTCTGCTTGACCCATTTGAGAACCCGTCCTCCAAGTTCGCCGGGTGCTGCACCACCTCCTTCCAGTGCTCCTCCAGGAAGTCCCAGCAGGCTGCCTCGCGGGTCTGCCAGGGGCTCTTGGCCCACATGGGCCCGTCTTTTTTCAGGTTGGACCCCCATGGCGCAACGGTTTTCCTGTTGGCTTCCCGATATGAAGCCACAAAAGAGGGGTACCGACTCCAAAAAGAGACACACCCACATCTGGGATACACACTGATTCTTGGTGTTGACAATGAGCAATATCCAGAGGCACGCGGTTCCAAAGATTTGTTGAGCTCCATTTTACTTTCCAGGCAATCAGAATGAAGAACCAGCGAGTTGGACCCTCAATGGCCTCCGGCTCCTCTTTGGTACATGGTTGGATAAAAGGCTCCACACTCCCATCATAAGGTACCCTGCTAGCCCAAAACGATTCCCGTCGCGAAATCCTGGGCCCCGGCCTCCAAGTTGCAGAGGGTCGGCCGCCGCGGGCTCTTGATCTGGGCGGCCACAGAACACCCCTGCCTTACTGCCTTACGCTTCACACGGAAACAGGGGTTTCCAAAAAGCCACCTTGTGCCCATGTCGGTTTCCTGGTGGACAAGTAGAAAAAGTGATGTATCGAATGGCTATGCTGTATGGCTTCTAGCAGCTCTTTTGTGGGCTGCCAGAAGTTTTAGTTTATTTGGCACGAGTGGTGATTGATCCAACGGAAGTTCAGACACCAGTCGGGGAAACCAAAGCGTCGCGGGCAAAAAGTGCAATCCACAACTCATCTTTCCGCGTAGGCCAAGTGGGTGGGTTCCTTGGTAATTGGTAATGTTCAAACGACAGGCAGCTTCTTCTCTGAACAAATGCATTGGGCCTTGTGCATTCCGAGCTTGACCCTTTGGATATGACACATGCCCTTGGCACACGGCTGGGCTCCTTGCGCTTGCGAGCACCGGAATCACGGTGGCACTTCTGAGCGTGCACTCCGACAGGAAGACCTGTTTGCAGTTCAGCTTGCCGAATCCCAAAACGCGGACAAGTCCAGCCAGTCCAGCGGTTGAGTCCTCATTGTTTTTAATGAACTTCTTTCACTTATGTAGGATGTCGGGGCGTTCCATTGAGTCCGGCGGTGATGCTTCACCATGGGTAGGCTCGGTTCCAAATGGACCATTTGGGTGGGCTTCCAAATTGACCTCAATTGACCTCCCCAAGCCAAAAGTATATGATCAGTAAATTTGTCAGTTGCTCGACGCCCTCCTTGAACCTAAAAGGAAACTCGTTTTGTGGCCTGCAAAATGATCTTTGCACCATCAACGCATGATATATAAGGACTCGCGGTAATGACGACTGGTGTGTGTTAAAATGGGCTCCCCCCGCTCCGCCCCAAAAACATGTTGGTTTTCAGCTTGGCTTCCCTTAGCCCCAAACCCGCCCAAAGCAACCCAACCCCGCCCGGCGCAAAAAACAAGAATAAGAGCCTCGCAGAGCCGCGCCAGGCGGGGCAACAGGAAGCGGTCCGCCAGAGTGAAGACCTGCGGGGCGCAAGCGCATTGCCGGAGCCTCAGAGCTCTCGGGTTGAACCAGCCATAAGAGCCCAAGACCCGAAATACGAGGGCCTTGACCCCTCAATAAGGTCTTGGGCTCCTAGGGCAACCTGAATCAACCTGACCGTGAATTTACGTGTTTCCAAAAACCGAATGGTGTGGTTCCCTTCTTGGCTTGGAAAACATCTCTGGGGCTGCCTCAAATGGCACCTGTTTTGCAGGTCGAGATGGGTGTACAGTTTTTTGGGTACCAGCCTCAGGTTGGCTTGGAGGCAAACCAAAGGGACACCAACCATTTGAGAGGGGGGTCCCCTACCCCATATCCTACCTCGCACGACCCTTGACCTTCCCCAAATTGGAACAGGGTCGAAAGCGGGCCTTGAATACGGGGACATGGGCAGAATTGTCAGAATGTGCCGTTCTATTTGCGTTATACCCTTAGAACAAGCAACCATCAACGAAAAGAAACGTTGTTTAACGGATTTCAGATGAACACCCTCGAGGAAACGAGTTATGGGGAGTGTAAAAGGGCTTTTGCCGTCATGAGCTCTTTGTGAAGGTTTCAGCAAGCCTGGAAAAATAAGTACACGCAGGCGTGCACCTCTAACAACTGTGGGTGCAACAGCTAGCTCGCAGGCGGAAAGTGTTTTGCATGTGCAGCGGATCAATCATCATCGTCATCTCTCCTGGCGACAGCAATTCACTGCGATGGATCCCCCCGAATCATGCTGCCGACTATGACGTGAGGTTGACTTCCGCAAACTCAATGTCGTACACCAAGGCCCTATGTCCTACTACTCAAAACGCTTGGTCGCATAAGTGCTACTAGATTTGGGCTTGTCTCAACAATAAAAATGGGTTGGATTCGCTTTGTTTCCCTTCAGACCAAACTCAAACAGGGCAACCTGGAACAACACCATTTATGTACCCGGAGTTTCCCGCGTTCCAACGGACGAGGATTGCAAGCCTCTGTGTTCTGGTCTGTCCTTCGACCACGGCCCTTGCCTTTGCCTTTCCAGCTGGGCCTGTCATCCTGACAGGCGAAAGCAACACTCCTCCCGACCCAGCAGCTGAGGTAGCCAAAGGAAGTTTACAGGATGTGTCCCTGACCCAGGTGCTTAAGGGATCTGTCAAAAGTTGGATCCCGATGGTTGGCTTTGTGTTCCTCTTTTGACACTCCTTGCACGGCCACAACTGAAGTCAGGCTGTCCGCCAATCGAAAGACACGCTCCCAGAAAAGGATTTGGGGTGTCTTATATCGAGGACACCTTCCAAATAGGCGATTGTCCCCTTGAAGTCCCTGTGAACACAACGCCGAAATAGGATACCTGCAAACAAGTGACATGCTTTAACTGCTTGGTTCTCCTTTGCTTCCCCAAATAGCATGCGGGAGTGGCCAGTGGGGGGTTGATATGTCCTTTTATCCACCATGCAAAAGTGGCCCCCTTGAAAAACACTTAGATACTCCATGGATGCCTTTGTTTCAGGCGCCTTGCCCTTTGGTGGTGCAAGAATTTCAAATGGAAAACGCACACTTTTCTACAGGTTGATCCCCCGTTGTTCCCCTATTCTTTTGGGAACCACCCAGACTTCCTGTCCAACAGGAGCCCTGGAAAGACCGGGGAAGTGCGACAAGAATTCTAAAGTTCCAGGGCCCACGACCGCACCCGGGTATTTGGGGGTTCACAAGCGGTAGGAAAGGGAACCGCCGAATTTCGGAAAGGAGACAGCCCGAGCCTGGAAGCCGGCCGGTTCTTCTGGGTCAGGCCTAGGACCCAATTCCAGCGATGGGTGACAGACAGGACCCACCATTTCTTGCATCTTTTCGGGCTCAACAAGCGGCAAAAGCTCTCGTTTGTTCAGCCCCCCCTCCCCTTGGGCAAAAGACCAAGTGGTTTCGACTCCAGGTCGGCAGATGTGAGGAAAGTCAAGGTCTCACCCTCAAAATGACGCTCGAAACAGTGGGTTGGAGGAAAACCAAAAGACTAAAATAAATATTGAGAGCCTCTGAACATCTGCACTTTGACCTTGACAAAGCGGACCAAAAATGCAACTGTGCTGCTCGTTCAGGATCTCGTTGCATTTCTGCCACTTTGCCCACCTCGGTGCGCACATCGGCATGGCCGAAAGCCTCATGGAAGTTCTGGCCCACCAAAAAATAGGCGCCTTCCCCGAATCAAATACATTGAAATACATACCCTTTCACCTACACGTTCACGTAACTTATTGCGGCCCCCTAACACGCCAGGGAGAGTTGCCTACCATTCCATGGAGACGTTTAAAGGGGATGGCGGTTGGAGGAGAATCAATGATTCCCGGGAGCCGGTTGGTACCACTTAGCCAATCCCCCCTTAACACATCCCCACCCGCAATTGCGCCCCCTCACTGTAGAGGTGTCCTGTTGAGATTGCAAGGAAACCTTTATTGAGGGCCTTCCGTACAGGAAGGAATGCCTTAACCAGGGTTGGGCAAAACTTGTTCAAACAGCCAGCCCTTGTTCCCCTTAGGCAAACCGAAAGGATCTTCTTCAAACGAAAGCATGGTGCTAACCCATGCTTGAGCCGATCCCTCGCCTGCCCTTCTTCTGCTCGTTGGCGCGCATCAGGCCCATCATGCCGCCCCTGCAGAAGGCCCTAAAAAAACAACAACAAACAAAAGGTTCTGCAACTACTGTACTAAGTCCTGTGGGAGCATCCCCGAACAATGCTCCTGATGACTTGGAAAGATGGATTCTGTTGCACTTTTTGAGCCTACACGGTTCAACCGTTAAAATCCGGTGATGCATGGGACTAAATAACTGCTCAAGGTCAGCTCCTACAATCATGACCAAAGTTGGTTTAGCCCTCATAGTACCCCTCAAAACAGTCGGTTTCTGTGTGGTGGCCCTTGAATAGATTGCCATCTAAAACGACCCCTAAAGAGGCACCCTCAAAATGACACACCAAAATTATGCTGCACCCGGAAATCAACAGTGCCAGGAATCTCAAAGGGCTGTCGAAGCCATTCGAAGGCCCCTCTGCATTAGCCAGGCAGCAGAACTACTCAGGCCTTTCCAAATGAGTAACGTTTCAACGTTTCAAAGGTTGGGTCCTATTGAAATCTCTTGGCGAATGGGCCCATTGATTCAACGGAGGGCCTTCGGTGATCCAGCTGCACTACACAACCCTTTGCCGATTTGCCAAGTTCAGAGCACGTCACATAGGTGTTTCTCAAATTTGGAGCTCTCTTTGGCTGATCGTCAATGCGAAACAAAGGTCAACCCACCCATCTGTGGAGAACCCCATTCTTAGGCAGCAGGTGAGCCCTGGTCAAATCACTGAGAAGAGGGAAAACATCCACAGTCAATTCGGATTCCTGAGCATCGCCCACTACTCACAAGGCGAACGCCAACAGTGTTGTCAATTGCTAGAATGATCTGCGATAGGAACTATTGTAATGATTGGGATGGCCTACATGAGCAGCAGCCCTACTATCTTGCTAATCCAAAGGATGCAGATGTTTGAATGTGTTTGACATAACATGCAAATGTGTGGGTGCGGGTGGGAGTGTGGGTGGGTGGGTGTGTGGGTGGGAGAGAGGGAGGGAGGGACGGAGGGAGGGAGGGAGAGAGGGAGGGAGGGAAGGAGCGAGGGAGGGTGGGCGGGTGGGCGGATGGGCGGGCATGTGGGTGTGTGAGTGTGGGGGTGTGAGTGTGTGTGTGTGTGTGTGTGTCTCAAAACATCGGAACCCCGCTTTTCGGAGTGGTTCCCCAACAAAAGTTGCGCCCTCACGCCTGTCGCTCTTGGCAGCCTCCGGAACATCCTGCAAAGAAGTCCCGACCATTTCCACACATGGCGTGGTGCACAAAAGCTTTAATGGAGAATGATTACATGGTCATTCAATGCTAAGGGTGGTTTGCAACAGCTGGGGAGGGTGCCTCAAATTGGAAATGGACCATGATGGACCTAGTTGGAGAAGTCAAAAAGGAACCCGAAGGAAGCCAGCCATCTGATGTCTACGCTGAGTCCTGGTGCAACTGACACCAGCTTTTTCCAACGGAATCATCTCCCTTCGCGAAGCGGTCAATGACTTCCATGTTGGGAGGATACTGGAGGGTATCTAGCGGTTCAGAAGTTCAGGTTGTTCAACCCCAAAAATGGTCTGGATTCCCAGCACGAGAAATCGGACGCCTCTCATGAATCCGCTGGTGAGTCATAATCAACACTTGGTATTGCAGGAATCTACTAGTGCTCAGTGGTAAAAGAAAAAAAAAAAACATCAAGAATCAGAAGGGCTTCTTGCACACCAATTGTGGCAAGAAGACTGTCCCATACAATACTTCCTGTTCCCACGGGCTTTGGCATCTTCTGAGGACTCCCTTTGTGCCAGGGTTGGGCAACATTTCTTCAAACAACCAGCCCCTGGTCACCTTTAGAGGAAAACCAAAAGAAGGTTTAACAACGGTTGCGGAAACCAAGGCTTTAACCAGGACCACACCCAACCCTGCTTTCCCCCCAAAACCGCCAGGTCTTCCTTTTGACCAAGCGCTCCTTGGGAGCGCGCTTCCGCTTGGGATCCGACGGGCTCTGGACACACTTTCCGCACTTTCCCTTAGGTCTGATCTTTCGGACGCCTTGGATTGACTGAGGTTTCACTGAGGTTTCTTGAGGCCATCGGAATGCTGATGCATGTGCATGATTAAAACTGTGCCTAGGGCACAGGAGAAAAACTCGATCCAGTGTGCACAAGTGCACACGCCGATGGCTTAGCCAACGGCTCGGATGAAGGTTCTCATAATCCGAAATGCCCTTCAGGGCCGCCTGGAATCTATGTGTTGGCCAAACCTCTGGTGTTATGGCTGTTCGAACAACGGGATGGGGCGGATTCTACATGTTATTCCCCAGAAACACCCATTATTTCAACAATGCCTCTTGGTTTTGCTTGGTTGTTTTAATACTTGTCCAACCACGGATCTCTCTATCCAGGCTGAACTAATTGCGATCACAGCAGGCTCTGCTCCCGCCGCAGAGGAATGGTGCCACCCAGCTGGTCCACCATCTGCACCACCTGCGTGAGACGAGACTCGCCTTGGTGACAACCCAACCAAAGCGCCGATCCATTTCGTGGGGAAACAGCAAACATGAAATGATAAGTGATTTCGCGTTCCAAGTTGGAAACCACGGGAAATGTACGAAAACGTCCCCCCCCACCATTTTTTGTTTAACCTGAACAAGGGTTCTCCTGGCGATAAGCAAATTGGGCCATAAAGGAAAGACTAAATCATGTTCGACCTTTCTTGATCATGCTGCATATATATATATATATACATATGTGTAACGGACTTTCGACAAATGGCCACTGGTGGTGGGACTCCAGTCCCACCTCTCAAATTCGCGTTTGTACCTTTCATGTTCGATGCTCCCATGATCGACCTGCGCTCTCCATTTACCCAGGGTAGTTTATTTGGAACGCACAGCCCTGCCAAACAAAAACAAACCCAGCCACATCGGCTGTTTGGGCTTAACAAGTCAACTATCGTAGCTTTCAGCAGTCCAGTGACCCTGAAGCCACCAACCAAACAGGGGCTTAAATGGTGGATTCCACTGAACAACTGAGAGTCTGACTTGGATGACCCAAGATGGCTTGTAACAGATGGGTTCCTTTCGAACGCTACGTGATGTATACGTACATGACCCTCCTTTGATGCAAGCGATCTGAACCCGTTTGCTCGAATCCGTGAAACGGGTCCGAACTATTTCGATGTAGGCTTTCCCGGCGCAAAGGGATGGTTCCAACGTCTTCAGTCTTTTACGCCGCTCGCGACTCGCCGTGCTCGAGTCGCCTCTTCGTTGCTTTCCACCATGGTGGAGAGGATCAACGCGGCGTGGCGGCGTTCTGCGCGCATGCCTTGGTTGCCCTTGCCGGGGAGGGGGAGGGGATCTCGTGATTTAGAGAGTCTGTGTGGCTTTTATTTGAGTTGGTACAGTATCCTTTTTGGAGGGGCGTCTCCTTGGGGTTGTTTTGCAGGGAAGCCAAAGGGGAACCATAGTCCCCCTTCTCAGATATGGATGTGTGTCAAAACCAGTTGCACCCCTCTAATCATTAGATTCTTCTAGGTTTGCCTCCGCAGAGACAGCAGGAATCCTGAGTCCTGACAAATAAGCATGTGAGCAGCGTCCAGATCTCATCAAACATTTGTTTAGTTGTATCAACACGATTATCAAGGCGTTCATGGCCATCAGCATAACTTCGATAAAACCAGCAGACTCACCTGCTAACCGACCAATGGGGGAGCAGCGCCCATGTGTTTGTCAGGGCAGCGTTTCCCCATGCTTGCTGGGACCGTAAGTCTTCAGCCCCTGAAGGCTTAGAGATCAATGCAAAGTTGCTAGAAGCTGAAGGTCCACGACACGGAGATTGAGGGTTCTAAAGCGTTGATCCCACCATTGGCCAGAAACTTGAAGCACTGACATCACTGCCTTTTGCGAGCGTGAAACGATGTCTGAAACAAGGCACGCTCCGCGTTCCTCACTGACCCCGAGAGCCATAGCGACAAGGGACGCTTTGTTTGGTTGGCCCCATATTAAACAAACAATAACTCGCCAACCTCCTCGCTCCGAAACTCCCAGCCACGTGGCGCACATAGACAAACACGTGTATGCATATATAAATATACATAGCTAGGCTTAGGCTATATGCCGAGCCCAAATCGGGAACCCCAAGCATAAAGGAGACTTAGTGTTGTGCAAAAGCACAAACAAAGGGACTCTGGGAAGCCCGCCGCACATAGGACGTGAATAAAGGCTTACTGCTTCAACCGCGACTAGGTTTGGATTTCAAGTACCCCACAACCATTCTATTTGGTTTGGTCCATTGACTTCGATCGCAACGCCACGATCCGGTCCACACAAGCTCAGGGTAGTGTCGTGTTATCTACTGAGCTCAACACATACATAAATGACATATACATATATATATATATTATTGTTTAATATATATATATATAGTAAAATGTTACTGCATGTTCTACTGATCTACTTATATAGGCCCAATTGTAGCATTCTCCGGAACCAGCACCTTGGCACCGGGAATTGGCTCGCCAAAGGGCCGGTCCGCAGCTGCCGCACCAAGGTCTCGAGAGCACCAGATTGGACTATGGCCTGCGATCCCGTGCGGGCACTCCCCCGAACACATCCCGGTGAAAAAACAAATACTGTGGATGGACGAAATCCATATCGCACCACCTTAAAACCATGGGAAACCACTGTTTGTTGGTATTTACAGAGGAATCATCATTCTATGGTTTCTCAGGTGATGCAGGATTTCGTCCATCCACAGTATCACCCAAAACTGAGGTGTGCTGGGGGGGAGGTACTGTAGGATCCCCCAGAACGAGCAATCAACCACCGAACGAGGCTCAAATATCCAAGACCAGAGACGAGCCATGGCAAAAACATATGTAAGTATATGGGTGTGTCAAAATAGCGGGACCCAACAAAAATGTTGGTTGTCTTTTTGGTTTCCCTTTAAGCCAAACCGAAAGGGTGCTCTCACAAAAACACGCGCCCAAAGTTTAAGGGCCCCCTGCCACGTCTTGGGGGAAATCGCGGCCTTCGCAAATACAAAGACCCACATGTTGGGTACACAACATTTGTCAAGACAGTAAACAATTGCGGGACACCACCTGCGAAGGTACTTTCAAAGCCCCTCAAAATGCTTGCCCAACTTCCTGGACGTCCACACCTGCTGGTTCTCCGCATGAGACTTGGCCACGGAGTGCAGCGCAATCAAAGCTGCTTGACGCGCAGTATTGCACTGCAGAGCCTGTCCATTCCAAACTGGGAGCAACATGGCACAGATCAACCGCTTTTTCAACCCCCATACATTGCTCATGCCTTCCCTTGCATCCACGGGAAAGACATTACTCTGAGGCAAATAAACATAGAACCACACATCTCCAAACACTGTGGGTTTTGAGAAGTTACAAAAATGTTCAAAGAAAGACCGCCCAATTCCCAAACTGAAAATCGGCAATCCACAAGTAGGAGGCCCTGCCCCCATCATGGGTAGAATCGCTCGTTTGCCCCTGAACCGATGGACTTTTTGTGCCCCCATATACACGAAGGGAAGAAGGGAAAGTATGGGGAAGAGTCGATCCGGTCGGAACCCCCACTTTTTTCGAGGGGTAGATACCTGGCCGCATGAGCCAGACGATGGAAGCTGACCTCCCTCACGTGCGACATGGAGTATTTGTGCATGTCCCTTTTACATACCCCCGGGATGAAACTGAAGATCTTTGTCTGTTCAGGTGTCACTCCCCCAAAGAGAAGTATAATTATTCCCAGTAGAAGGTGAGTTGGTCACTAACCAAGTAAGCAAAGAACCGGTATCAACAAGGCACATATACTCTACTTACATTCTTGGATGACAAGGACCACTTGCACCGGCCTTGACCAAGGATGCAATGGCACCCACTTCCCCAAATGCAGTCTGAGCTGGCTCATAGTCATCTGCAATGCGAGTAATCGCCAGCATCGCCTTGGCAAGTGCGCGCATCACGCCCCCATCCCAAGTTTCCGTTTTTGATCGGCCCACGGTAGACTTGAACCCTTCATGTTCACCCCCGCGCTTCAGGTCTATCTCAGGGTAGTTACAAACACGGAAACCCTGCCCCACCCGGTCAATTCACAAGCCATTTGCATCCATTGAACATCTGACGAGTATCATTCATGCGCTCCGCCAGGAAGCTTGAGTTCAGTAGCAGCATCAAGCCCTCTACCACCTGGGCCGCACTGATCCGACCCCCTGCAAACAGTGAGAACTGTTTTGTTGAAAGGCGAATTAAGAGAAGACAAAAAGATCAAGCCGCAAAGTCAAAAAGGCTTCCTCTAAGTCTGGCAAAGCAGCCTCGGCCTCAAAGATGGCCTCTTGGTTCTTTGCATGACCTGCGCCGTGCTCAGGTGCAGTCAGGGGGGATCAAAGCGTATTATCCCGCAGAGTTACAAGGGTTGTGAAAGGTTTTGTGCTTATGTGTCTATGTGTCTACGTGTCTATGTGTCTGCGTGGTGTCTTTGTCTGTGTCTCTGTTTGTGTGTGTGCTTTTCTCTATCTATGACCACAAGGTCACAGCTCAGGCAGGTGGATTGTTCCCGCTCGTTCGGCAAGGTCTCAAATTATTCGAACTTTAAAGTCTAGTGGTGTGCCTGTGCCTTCCCCGCTGAACAACCCCGCAAACCCAGATGAATGTGGATGTTTGAGGGTACTCTTTTCAGGTTGCTTCAAAAGAAACAGACAACCACAAACTCTTGGGGAACATTTTGCCGGCAGCTCCGCAAGCTTCACCCGTGATCTTCCTGCGGCCCCTCTCACGGATAGGTCAACTCTTGTCATTTTGGACTTCACGAAGGAGCCACAACCACGAAGATGAAAATAACAGGGCCCGCCCTCTTTTATAACAAATCAAGTGAGTTTCCCAAGTCCCTTCCGAATGAACCATAGACTACCAGCAGTTTTGACCGAACCTCATATGTGTCGTTTTGGGAACGTACTGCCGTATCACTTGCAAAGAACGAACTCCAAAAAACAAAATGGGTCAACAGGGCCAGCCAGGTGGGGTCAACCAAAAGGGGCAACAACATCAAGCAGGGTCAACCTAAGAGGGTCAACCACTGCGGAAGCGTTAAACTGAGTTGTTATGGTCCAGCAGACAAACATGCTTGTTGACCCCCAAAATGACGCAAAAACAAGGATTCAACCTAATTAAGTGGCTTTGTCTCCAAATGGGAGACAACTCCCTAACGTCTGTTTGCTCTTTGGTTCCTCTTTAGAATGATTTACACCAAAAGTGCACAAACTCCAAAGAAACCACGTACCCAAATTGCAACAGCACCGAAGCCCAAAAATTGGATAATGATCTTGTCAAACCAAACACAGGGGGGGTTCATCAATCCCAAGTTGACTTCACCGAAAATCCTTTATGAGTTTCACGTAGTAGTGGTGGCAAAGCAGCAGCAGCAGCAGCAGCAGCAGCAGCAGCAGCAGCAGCAGCAGCAGCAGCAGCAGCAGCAGCAGCAGCAGCAGCAGCAGCAGCAGCAGCAGCAGCAGCACTAGCACCCTCTCCAAAAATGGCCAACTTGCAGGTTTTTGGAGCCACTATAACATGGGTGTCATTCCAAAATGAGTTTGTGTCCAAATAGGGGACCCTCCCAACATGGTGGGTGTCCCTTTAAGCCAAGCTGACCCGGTCGCCTTCAAAAACACACCCATCCAAAGTTTCAAAGGGTCTTCAACCATAACTGAAACAAAACATAAACTTATTTCTACTCCATAAGCCTTAACATATCTGAACATGTTGTTGTAGGGATCCCACAAAAACAAACACCGTTTTCCCTGGCCGCCGCTTTGCTCGGCCTGTGGCCAGGTGCGCCAGGGCGAAGGCCGCGTCGATGCGATCCCCGGAGCTCTCCCCGTGGAGCCGAGAGGCTAAGACCTCTACGGCGCCCTCCAGGCGGATGGCCGTCTGATGGGCCTGCCGCAGTGGGACCACCTCGTCACTTGTTGTGGACCCCTCAAGTTTAACTTTTTATAAATCCGATAGGAAACGCCTGGTATGAATGCGACCATATATCCTGGTATGAACCCCGGATGTAAAACCTCGGATACACCCGGAGTTTTTGGGTGAATCAAACGTGAATTACAGCGCACATTTCTAGAGTATTGAAGAAGTCTACAGTCTACCCAAAACCCATGGTAATGAAAAGGGTGGACACTCATTTCTGATTGGGATTTTCCTCTACCCTTCATCTACCCAGGAATTTATTGCAGCTCGCTTGGAGCCTAGCTTACTTAGCGCCCACTGGCTTACCCGATTGCCCAAGCAAAACTTCGCCGAAAATGGCGAGCTGACCGTGTTTCCACTTGGTTCCCAAGCTGAGCATCCCACAAATCCCACCACAAACGGGACCAGAGGATCTGATGTTCTGCAACCCGTCCGGATTTTAAGCGGATCGAAACCAGTGTTTAGTACTCATCATTGGTGGTTCCCCTTTCTGGCGGTTTTATGTTCTCGTAGTAGCGTCCTCGGATTCCGAACTTAACGAATCAAAAACCAGCAAGGGAAACTGACTCAAAATGGAAGGTGCTTCAACCATCCCAAAACGGCTGTCTCTTAACATTGGGACCCCTGCCGGCGGTGTCCTTCTAATTTCCGAGCCGAAGCGTTCGAGCCTCGATGTTCTGCGCCAGCATTGCCAGCGCGAAGGCTGCGCTGCCGAAGTCCCCCTCCGTCTCACCTGCGAAGGGATACTGAGAGGCCTGCCTAAACCAAAGGTCGCATCTTCGAGTTGGGCTGTCCCCTACCCTACCTAGGTTTTGATGGCTCATAGTCCACGACAAAATGAGCCCGCATCAGGCGGTTGGGATTATCATTTCCGAATGAACCCTGGGGGCATGTTTGAATGGGCCTCATCGAAATTTCAGCAGCTTCAGCAATAGACAAAACTTGCGTCCAATTTGGGGGCCGCCCCTGGCTTGTGTTGTATCCTCCCCGAACCAACAGCATCAATTCGTCAATGGGTTTGGGACAGGTTCCGAGCAGGTTCTGGGGAATGACACGTGGCAGGTGCCCTCCTGACAGCTAGGGGTGGTTGTTCTTTCCCCACAAGGAAACTGGAAGCATAGTGTATAAATCGGGGATCTGCAGGGGTCGAAATCCATTCTACCTCAATCAACATCTTGAAGGTGCCCGATGGGGGTTTACATCATCCAAAGTATTCCATAACATTTACCAAGGGGATGCTACACTCAGGGCACGTGGTAGGTCATCTGGGGGACGTGTTACTCTGCACATGGAACAAACCAAAACACAAGTTTAGAGGACTCTCCTGTCGGAGGACCTCCTTTTCCTATAGGGGTGATTCCTCATTCTGTTCAACTATTGCTTTCAAGAACCAGCCATTTCCCTTGGGTTGTTGGTTTGGAAAAAGATTGAACTTGGGGGACCCTCTTTTTGGGTTGCGCCCGTGACGCTTTTTTGACAGATCTGGAGGTCTTCGGTTCTCAGATTGCTGGGGTTCCTTCCCTTCATTGAGCGGCACCGAGTGATCTGGGGGGGCGAACAAAACCCGAAGATTCGCCTTGAGGATACCAAGGCCATCACGAATCGGACTCCTCACAGGTCTCAATTTGTATCCTGCGCGTCCGGTCCTGAGAGTTGTTGCACCAGCAGCGGCAAGGCACCCAGCTTCACCAGTGCCACCTGATACCTACGGAACGGAACGCACATCCGAGAGGGCTGGTCCGCCAAAGCTTTTGCAAAAAGGTCCACCCTGGGCTTTTTGGGAGGGAGGTCACAAAAACAAACTCCCAGACTCCCAGAATGAAATGTTCAGCTGTCCTCCCTTTGACTCATTTCTTGAGCGGATTGGACCGGAAAGGTTTGTAATTTGGTTGATGACTAACATGGCCATACGAAAGGCTGAAAGTCCACCAACTGAGAGCGCACAAATGGCAAAGGGCGGAGTTTTTGTTTTGAGACGCAAACAAAACGGGTATGCGGTACTTTGGTGTGAATTGGAAATTGATCCTTTGGACATCGTTAGGGGAGGGGGCGCTGTCCATCAACCAATTTTGAGGGGCTTCCGAAAATCCATGGCCAAATTGACAAAGGCGTCCTATGTTGCTTCTCCTTTAAACGCCATGCACTAGAGGGTCCCTAATGTTAGCAGCCCCCGGTGGGGGTTAAAACAATGGCGCATGTTGCGGTATGGCCCGCTTTCTGTGATAAAGTGCGCAATCCGTATAGCCGCTTTGTCACTTCTGGAATTTCTCCGATGGTATCATAGAATTGGGCCGTCCATCCAGGCAACAACTAAGGGACAGTGGGCAAGGTGTCGTGGATTTGAGACTTCGCGCAAAGCGCTTTCACCGAACCGGCGGTGCAAAGGGCTGCGATGATTGATCCCATTGTGATGTACAGGGCAAGGCCGTACGCCCAACCCGTGCATGTTCGTTTTTGGAACCCCGACATCCCCAATCGCAATTTCAAGAGGAATCTCCTTTCGAAGAAAGGGCTTCCCTTCTCTGGTTCGCCCAGTTTCCCAGTGACCTTGGTAGAAAAAAGGGAGCCATTTCTCTTTAGTGGGGACCCCCCTGAACCAACAAGTAAATTAGATGCCGCTGAACAGCTGGGAAACTGTTCTGGTCATTTGCAGGTGATGCGGTGCTGACGCGCCAACGGCATGTGTATTGTCCCCAACCGCGCTGTGCCGGCAAAAACAGGAGAAAAGAATGCCATTGGCTCTAATGAAATGTGTTTAAACATGCAAAAGCCAGAACAACTTGGGAAGTGCGCCAACCGTGGGTAATCACAAGTGATACTCGGAAGCGCAGTGCTACCTTGTAAAATCAATGCAAGTATTGTCAGTTGTGCTTTAACTTTAAAGATGAACAGGATCGCCCTGCTCAGCGAGTTTAAGCATTGCCTCTGCGGTGTTCTCGCGTCTGTGTGTTGAGTCGACATGGTGTTCCACCCATTTTCTTTGACTGATCACGCCCCCCATATCGCCCTATTTGGTGACCCGGCCGAAACTGTTACCACAGTTCCCGAAACCGCCCACGGCAATCAAAACACATATGAATTTTGACATGGCTTGACTTAAAGGGATGGCAATCTCTTGGGATGGCTTTACCTGTCAAACTAGGCATCCTCGTTTAGGCAGACCATCCGCCGAAGCATGCCACCGCCAAACCCGCGGACTCCGAATCCGGCCTGGGCTGTCCCTGGAGTAGCTGCGCCAGCGCAAAGGTGGCCTGAGAGGGATTATGGCCTTGTCAGGGGTCGATTCCTCAACCGTCGTTCTTTTCAAAACACTGCTGTTTTTCCTGCGTTGAAAAGAAGGCTCCTGGACGAATGGGACGTCAGCCTAGTCAAAAAGGTGACCCACTGGGGAGCCGCTGCACAAAGGGAGCCCTGTGACAAGCCCCAAATGATAGCCCAAGTGGTTTGCTTTTCAACCCACTGCGGATGTGAAGAGGAGAAAGGAGCTGGGGCGCGACCCCTTCCAGCAGGGGAAACCACCCCCAAGCCGCTTAGACGAACCGACAAGGGCCACCGCGACGAAGGCCAGCTACCAGGACCATGCCGAGAGAGAGCCAGGGAAGGAGCGACGAGGGCTGAAGACGAGCGGCCCCGGCCAAGTTTCGCGCCCTGCATTTTGCCCTTTTTCACCCATCAGACCCTGAGCGTTGGCGAGAAACGAAGCCTTTTTCGAGTTTCTGTAAACGTGTAATGGGAGTTACGAAGCAATATTGGGGAAAGAAATAATGATGTGTTTGTTTTGCTTGGTTTTCCAGTTGGAGAAAGTCAACTTTTGGCGTTTCTCCCGTAAATCTGCAGTGGCCAGCAAATAGACTATGTTTTGACAGCAAGAATATTTCAGCAAGGGCCGCATGGTTTTTCAAAAGAATCCTGGTCCCGCTACTAGCGTGGTGGGATCCCCTACACGAAATCTTGGAAGTCTGGGTACACCTTCGTATTGGTCTAGCCAAGAACTGAATGCAAGACACTTTGAAGACGATCCCAGGAAAACCGTCGACCAACTTCGTAGGTTAGTCTGCAGGGCACACATTGGTTCCCTTTTTAGACCACCCCAAACAAGAAGCACAAACACACATCCACTCATTCACCTGCTAAACGTGGGCGCTTCTGCAAGCCATCTGGTGACTTTCAACTGGCCCAAGTTTAAGTATCCTTGGATCCCCTAGGCGACGCTGAACCTGTCCAGCCTGACTCCGCTCCACTGCCTTGCCCTCCTTGAGCAACTTCACCAAGGCCGTCAGGCCCGGCGCTCCAATGGCCTCCTCACCGGCAGGAAACCCCACGAGAGCCATGTAACTGATGGCCAACTAGGAAAGCCAGGCATTTTATGAGGAAACCCAATAGAAGGCCAACCGGAAACCAGCTAACAAGGTAACCAACAACCAATCAGAAAACCCAACCACATAGCCAAATCCTTGCAGCTGGCCTGATGCTTGACGTTGTTCTTGGCAATGAGCCCCAGCGTGAGAGCGGCATATGCCTTCTCCCCACTCGCAGCTTCCTTGCTGCCAAGGAGGCGGATCAGGGGCTTCAATCCTCAGCGAGTGGTTGGATTCACCATGATTAAAAAGAACAAAAACATGGCACTTGAGCGGAACGGCCTTGCGAGAAAAGGGGCACCTTCTTTGGGTACTTGGTTTTAACGAGAAACCCCTCCCAAGCAAGGAACAACAAAAATGCAATCCCTGGTTGCCCCTGCCCCATAAACAGGACTCCTTAATTGCACGCGTGTTCGTGGTTGCGGGCTGGCAAACAACAAGTCCTGAAAACGAAATAAACAAGGAACCTAACCATACTACGTAGTCCTCCTGACAAGGCCAATGAATCCTCTTTGGTTGGCTAGCAAGCCACTTTTGGTGGATCCCCAACAACACAACGGAATCAAATGGCCACAAGCGGGTTTGTCTCTGAAGGGGAACCCCCTACAGTTGGTGTTTTGTCCCGCGGTGTGCCTTTGTATAACATGTCCCAGAAAGGGCCAATTCCAAACATGACAAGCGTGGCTGGGCCGCCGTTCATCTTGATCAGCGAGATGGGAAAGAGATGGTGCTCCTCGGCACAGGCCGGGTGCGAATTCCCCGCCAGTAGTGGTGTCCACCACCCCCAACCACCAAGGCCCCAGAAGTTCGCTCGGAACACCCACTATCTTACCGAAGGGCCACTATCTTACCAATGGGTGTGCACCTCGTGGTCCCTTCGGGGTGGTTGGGTAGTGGAAACTAAAGAGTGATTTACGGATCACCTGGGTTCCCCCCAAATTCATGTCTCCAGTCTTCCCAACAGAAAAAGGGTCCCAGGCTGCCAGTCAAGCGCAGTGCCTCAAAAGTGCCGGAAAAAGGATGGCGGCCCTCAAACTTACCTGTCAGTTTTTGCGAACAAACACCCGGCTGCTCCAAGGGTGTGAAGGCATGGTTGGTTGTCTTGTGTGTATCGTGTTTTGGTCGGAGTTGCGTCTTTTGCCTATTTGTGTTTGTATTTGCATTGCTTGTGCGCATGTTTGCTTTTCTCCTTTTTGCCATCTCCTCAAGTCTTATTGCTTTTTCCAGCCACCGCAAGGCCCCAGGCCCAAACAAACCACGGCGTGGACTCTTTCTGCGCCCGGCCTTCATGAGGGTGGCCAGTCTTTTCGTGGCCTCATTGCGCTGCTGTGAATCCTTGGAGCCGAGGGCCTGGATGCACGGCTCCAGGATCCTGAGACGGCCGCGCAGGGAAGGCCTTGAAGAGTTGGAATGGGGTAATTGTTCCTAATGTCTCTTTTTGCGGAAACCTGTGTTTGGAGGGTTTTGAAGGGCAAACAAGAGGTAACCAACCATTTTTGGGGTGACTACTGTAATTTGTGGGTATACTCGCCCACAGATTAACTAGACACCCCCAAAACCTCTCTATTCGAAGAGGATTCTCCTTTTGGGGCCTGCTCGGGTTCGGTTGTATAGTTCTATGGTTGCATGTGGTTGGTGTCTAGTTCCAAGGGGAAGCAACTCAGAGTACCCCTGTTGTGCGATGACCTTCTAAAATTAGGAGCGGCTCGGATCAACCCTGATGTTGTTTGAACAGAATGGGCAAGCGATGCAGCACAGCGTGTGGGGGGAGGGGGGCGGGGTTGTACTGCAGCACGTTGGGTGGTTGTCAAACATATTTGGCCATTTTGCACTCGGGTGCCGCCTGGTGCTGGTGCTGCCTTTTACCAACAAGCGCCCCTAATTTTGCTCCCCAAGATGTAAGTCTGGCATGGATCTTCACGGTGTCCATCGCATAGGGCACGGAGAGGCCCACTCAGCAGCCCATGGGACGAAGCACCGGATAGCAAAACGGTACACCTTGGGTGTGGCCTGCCAAACATCTCGTTGCACAGTAAGGTCTTCCTCGAGCAAGCCCTTAGCAACAAGGAATCGTGTGGTGTGACTTTGATGCAAAGGTAACTCACAAAGCTCCCTGGAGTCATAGAGCTGCAGCCATGTGCAAGACATATCTTCAGCTTCAGATTTATGGGTTCCCTTCATATCGAAAGTGAGCAGCGACGTTTGAAAAGTTGGCTCCACCAACATGACTATAAAGGCTTCAGCAAGCAAAGGAGGTGGGCGGTGCTCAAGTAAGCCCTTGTGCGGTGCCTTGTTTGCCGTGCAGTGGTATTGACCATCCAAAGAACCGGTCATCTGCGACAGCCAAAGCTGCACGAAACACATTCTCCTTGCTCCTCGCCGGGGCCTTTTTCTTCTTGTCTGCCTGTCAAGTTGATTGTCGACAAGCATCAAAACAGCAGCCACGAAATTCGACGCTCATGCTGGCGAGAGAACATGAGCATAGTTGGCAGGTGCTTTCTCTGCGCGTACTTGCCATTTCGAAACAAACTGGATGTGCCTGGCCGTCCGTCATGTCGTCATGTCGGGTGCTTTTGAGGGTACCCTTTTCAGGTTGGATTGGCGGGAAAGCAGTCAAGCAGTCCCCTTTTGACACCTACCATCACCTACCCATACGGCTCCCAAAGCCATGGGGCACCGTCTTGTCAATGGTTGAGCCCGCAGGTGGCTCGAATTGGGACTTTCCGAGCTTCTCATTGACCTCAGCGGGCACAGCTGCCAAAGTTTGCGCGTAACCCAAGCAGAAGTTCAGAATCTCGTTGTGTTGTTTGCTTATTCAATTGCTTGGTTGTTTGGTTGCTTGTTAGTTGGTCTGTCCGTCTGTGTCTTTCTGTCCTTCTGTTTGTCCGTCCGTCTGTGTGTCTCTGTGCCTCTGTTTCTTTCTGTTGATCGTTTGATTGTTTATTTACTTTGCTTTTTTGCCTGATTGTTTGGTTGCTTGCTTGTTTGTGTGCTTGCTTGCTTGCTTGTTTGCTTGTTTGTTTGTTGGTTGGTTGGTTGGTGGATGGGCTGGTGGGTCAATGGGTCGGTGGGTCGGTGGGTCGGTCGGTCGGTTGGTTGCTTGCTTTTGGTTGGTTGTTTTTGGTTGCTTGTGTTTGATTGGTTGTTCTTGGTTGGTTGTTTTTGGTTGGTAGTTCTTGGTTCGTTGTTCTTGGTTGGTTGTTCTTGGTTGGTTGTTCTTGGTGGGTTGTTCTTGGTTGGTTGGTTAGTTGCTGGGTGATTGGTTGGTTGGTTGTGTTGTGTTGTGTTGTGTTGTGTTGTGTTGTGTTGTGTTGTGTTGTGTTGTGTTGTGTTGTGTTGTGTTGTGTTGTGTTGTGTTGCCTTCTGTTGTGTTGTGTTGTGTTGCGTTGGTTAGTTTGGGGTTGGTTGCATTTTTGTATGTTGTTTCTTGCTTTCTTTACTTGCTTCTTTGTTTCCTAGTTTCTGTGCTTTCAGGTCTCCGTGTTTCCTGTATTCTCTTCTTTCTTTGTGTTTTGGTTGGAGTGGTTGGCTGGTTGTCTTCTTGGAGGTTTGCGGCTGGTCAGGGATGGTATTTCCGACTCAACCTGGAACCTATTTCTGGGGTTGGAAAATAAACATGGTCTCGGATCACCGTGTTTCGGGAATGAGTAGACTAGAATTCGGCCATGCCCAATGCTGAAGCCAGGAAGTGCCTCCTCAGCTTGTACCCCCATTCTCACGTAGTTGATCAAACGTTGGATCTGTTTTGCAAGGAGCGACGCGGGGGTGTCAGGATCCAACCAGTACAATTGCCTTTTTCTATGCAGCCTTGGTTGCTTCCTTGACAAACAGTCAACTATCATGCTCCCACCCCCCTTCGTGGGGTTCAGTCCGAGCACCATAGCGGGCTCCTTTTCCATGGATATTCACAGGACCGCCAGAAAGAAACTCACTGCATGTTGAGCCCGTTTAACGATGCCCCTGGCAGGCCGCAAGTCTGAGTTTGCCCCCCAAAAAACATCACCTTTTCGGCACGCGC
The DNA here is from genome assembly GCA_963377175.1 of Effrenium voratum. NCBI lineage: Eukaryota > Dinophyceae > Suessiales > Symbiodiniaceae > Effrenium > Effrenium voratum. Next base: position 131,922 of record CAUJNA010003788.1, on the reverse strand, counting down.
ACAGGAACAAGACACACCTCACCCAAGTCTCTCCAGGTGTCCTTTTGCAAGGATCCCTACGGTAAATGATAGGAACCAAGCTGAAGCCGCCGGAATCCGTGTATCTTGAACCAAAACTGACCTAAACAGGACACCTGTGCTCTCTGAGGTCTCCGTCATAGTAGGTCTTGCCGGTGCTCCTTGGCATTCTACAAATCACTCGCGGTCTCCGGTGCGCTTTTCTTGTGCTTTGCTTGCCCGTTTCGCGAATCTACTTTAAGGGACTGAATTATTAGAATAGGGGTTGCGGGATACTGTAAGACTGAATTTAGCGCAAATGAGCGGTGTCAACTGGAAAGCCCCGCATATCAATCTCAGGTTTTTGGTGACAGGTCGCGTCGTTTTACTAAGTGGGCCTGCTCATCTAGCATATGAAACAGGTGCCCTGCTTCTCCAACATCCCAACCTGCGTTGAATCCTGCGGTCCCCACATTGGTCCGTTTGCGACCTGCTTTGGGAGCCGCTTGCCCAGGACATCACTCAAAGCCCGATGCCATGAGAAGCACATCTACAATATGTTCCCATTGCCGGTAGTGTACCTCTCACGCTCAGCTTCACTTTAGGGGCAAATCCAAGCATGTGTTCAATTTGTGGTAGTCTAAAATTGACTCCCTAGAGCCCAAGCCCCTACAAGTATCAGAAGGTTAACCCCCGTGTCTATGCGGTATCAAGGGATCTATACAAAACCCATGGTGAAGAATCAGAAGGGTGGCTTTGCGCACCTATGTCTGGTTGGGACTTTTGTGGTCGTGGGAAAAATGCCGCCCATTTTTGGGTGCTGTAAAGGGGTACGCGAAGGGGGTCCAACGGGGAAGAGTGAGCAGTCTCTGGACCCAACCATCAGGACTGGACGCAGGACATCTGAGCTGCCGAACACGGCTTGCACCCCTGTACAGTTGCAAAAGCTGCTTGCTAAAGAGTGCAGCACCAAAAGCACGGCCAAGCCGGCTGCCACCAAGCCGCGTTGCACTGGCGTGGCACAGGGTGGGCAAAGCCAAGGGACACCCCCTCCCCAAAAAAGAAGGTGTCCGATTTTCGGGACTCTGGTTCCTGGCTCCACAAGTGACATCCTCACAAAGTGGCCCCAGAAAGGGCACTGAGGGCTGTGCCGTGACTTCCTCACCTCCCAGCCGTCTGGGAGTTGGCGCTGGAAGCCCTGCCGCACATGGGTGCATGATACATGCTTGAGAAAAAACAATCATTTTGTGTGATGCCAAAGCCTATTCCCATGACTCATGCTAGCTTATCACCACAAGGCGGTTCGCTTGGTATCACAGAAAGTAGACAGAAAGTGATGCCGACCCCGATTTTCCACAACGGGCATTGATATCGGAGCACCTGAATGGTGCTTTGCTGCTGTCCCGGAAAAAAGGGTACCCTCAACAACAACATATCTTGGTGGGAAGTGCTTCCCCAATTGAAATAAGCAACGCACAACATCTGCAGCGGCGGCTATGCTCATGCACAAGTGTGAAGAGCAGAACTAACTTATGTCCAAAAGTTATTGAAGAGGCCTTTCTGGTTCAATGTCACCGTGCCCGCTGATCATGTGAGTTGCAAGGCTACACCGTCCTCAGGCTGTCCTACAACAAAGCAATCTTGCTTGAGGGTGCAAATGAAATGCGTTCATGATACAGTCAACTGAATCAACATTCAGAGACCAATGATCATGACATGAAGGAAGCTGAAGTGTTGAACTATTCTTGGGTGTCCAGGCTGCGCAGAGTGGTGTAACGAGTATGTTTTTTTTTTTTTTTTTTTTTTTTTTTTCTGGCGCGCGAAATGGATCGATTTATTCGCGTGGACATCAAAAAGCCAAGCACATCGCCCTGGCTAACACATGGCCGCCAGGAGATATTGATGTGTACATCTATATATATATATATAGGTATTGATCATGGAGAAAGAAGTCGTCATCCAGCGGATGAAAACTGCGGTGATCAAGTCCAGCGCTGAGGCTGTCTCATGCACATTCAATGGTGGAACCTCTGGCGCTCAAACTCTCCAGGCTCGGCAGGCTCAATGCCTTTAAGCTATGGTCAAACTCCTCGCCCAAAGTCAGGCTCTGCAAGCTGCTTGGCAGCTTCACTGCTTCCAAGCTATGGCGAAACTCGTCACCAAAGGCAAGACTCTTCAGATTGCTAGGCAGGGTCACTCCCTCTAAGCTTTGGTTGAACTCTAGCCCAAGAGCTAGGCTCTGCAGGCTGCTCGGCAGGGTCACTCCCTCCAAGGGTTGGTTGAACTCATCTTCAAAAGCGAGACTCTGCAAACCGCCAGGCAGCGTCACTCCCTCAATGGCTTGGTTGAACGCACAGCCAAAAGACAGGCGCTGCAAACTGCTTGGCAGGATCACTCCCTGCAAGCTTTGGTTGAATTGAAAGTCGAAGATCAAGGTGACCAGGCTACTTGGCAGATTCACTCCCTCCAAGCTCTGGTTGTAGTGATAGCCGAATGTCAAGCTCTCCAAGCCGCTTGGCAGCATCACTCCTTGCAAACTCTGGTTGAAGTTCGGGCCAAACTTCAAGCTTTGCAGGCTGGCAGGCAAAACTACGCCTTGCAAACTTTGGTTGAATCCCCAGCCGAAAGTCAGGCTTTGCAGACTGTTGGGCAGAATCACATCTTGCAATCCTGAGTAAGCCTTACTGCCAAGCATCAGGCTCAGCAAGCTGCTCGGCAGTGTAATGCCTGACAAGCTTTGCGCCTCGCCACGGCCCAACGTCAAGTCCCTCAAGCTGCTTGGAAGCTCTACTCCCTCCAAGCAGTCGTTAAAGCGACCGCCTAGGGTCAAGTTCTGAAGCCCGCCTGGCAGACTTACTCCCTTTAAGGGCTGATGGAAATTACGGTCAAAAATGAGGCTTTGCAAACCACTTGGCAAGCTCACTTCCTGTATGCTTTGGTTGTAAGCATAGCCGAAAATGAGGCTCTGCAAGCTGCTTGGCAGCGTCACTCCCTTCAAACTCTGGTTGAAGAGGTCTCCAAACGTCAGGCTCTGCAAACCACTGGGCAGAGTCACTCCCTGCAAGGGTTGGTCAAACTTGGAATCGAAAGTCAGGCTTTGCAAGCTGCTGGGAAACATCACTCCCTGCAAGGGTTGGTTGAAGCTGCGTCCAAGAGTAAGGCTCTCGAGACTGTTCGGGAGAGACACCCGCTCCAAACTCTGGTTGAAGTCCGTGCCATCTTCGTCAAGGGGTATCGGCTCGTTGCTCGGGAATGCCAGGCTCTGCAGATTACCAGGCAGCGCCACTCCTTCCAAGCTTTGGTTGAACTCTAGACCGAAAGCCAAGCTCCGCAGACTGCTCGGCAGGGTCACTCCCTGCAAGGGTTGGTTGAAACACTCGCCGAAAGCCAGAGTTTGAAGGCTGCTTGGCAGCGTCACGTCCTGCAACGGTTGGTTGAATTGCGCGCCGAAAGTAAGGCTTTCCAAGCTGCTTGGCAGTGTCACGTCCTGCAAAGGTTGGTTGAATTCCTCACCGAAAGTCAGGCTTTGAAGTCTCTCTGGCAAAGCTGCTGCTTTCAAAGGCTGGTTGAAACCGATGCCGAAAGTGAGGCTGAGCAAGCTGCTTGGCAGAGTCAATCCGTAGAGGTGCTCATAGGTGCCTGGTCGATGGTAGGGCGAAGCAAACAGCCACTTGTTTAAACGTAGCTGAAACGCTGAAACACTGGCTCAGGTTGGTTTTCCCTGAGCTTTGCCCAGTGTCCTGGCCTGGCCCCAACGAAAGCTTTGTGACCCCTTCCATGGACTCCGCTTCCATCTCTTGTCCTTGCAGCACATGCCATGCTTTGGGCAGGTTAACCCGAGCGTAGCTGTAAGTGCACTGCGAAGATGCCCGCACGCCTTGCTTCCGCAAAGTCTCGCCGGGCAAGACCTTGCGAAACGCGGGCCCAAGACAAAAAGTCAAGGACCCGTACCCAATACACAAAAAAAAGACACCTGTGTTTGATGTGTGTGTCAAACGGGTTAAACGCCACCAAAAAATAAACAACTCCCAGCCCGGCCTTCACGTCGTTACAGACGAGGCAAATCGAAGAACAGCGCTTCGGCGGCAGCTGGCACCTCACCTGCCGCAGCAGCTCGCGGCCCAGCATCTCCTCCCGGCAGCTGACGCGCAGCTCCGACCCGTCCAGGCCGCTGATGGTCAGCTCGAAGCCATAACCCGCCATGGCTACCAAACTCAAAGGAGGGGCAAACACAGGTCCACTGATTTTGGTCTCGAGCTCCAAAGTCAAGCAGTCTGAAATGCCCGTTGCGATTGTCGGTGCTCAGTAGGGAATGACCCAGGGTGTTGGGAATGGAAATTTCAAGGATGGTTTATACGGGTCATTCCAATTCTCATTCCCTGCCTATCGAACCAGCAATTTGGGCCGGGTCAACATCTCAACATTCACCATGCGCCTGCGCCACGCCGCCTCCAGTGATCTGCTTCTGCGCCGGCTGCGCTGGCCTTCTCTGACGTGCTGACCATGGAGCCCATGGGCGTGTTTTGAGCGCGCCCGGTTCGGGATTGTTCAGTGGCAAATCCAAAGGAACAACACCATTTCCGATTTGAAAACAAGCCCAAGTGTGATTTGCTCCATGTTTTCTTTGTGTCCAACTAGCAAAACAAGGACGCCATAAACGGCTGACGCAAATGGCCCGTGGTTCGTGTGAATTGAGACCTGGAAAGCAATGCAGCGGGACTGCCTTCAAAGCCCAATGATGGATTGCAAGAAGATTTACGAGTCCCTTGGTAGAGAATTTCGTGAGCTCCGCCATGTCCTTTCCAGAATCATGGACTATTGGCGATTCTGACCGAGCCATCTGATCCGACGCCAAACTCCTCTTGTGCCAAACTGGAACATCTCTAGCATCTTTCGTTTTTGAATGGTCGTCCTTGTTTTACTTGTTGTTTTGTCACGTGTGCCTCGTCTCCCAAGCGTGACATCGACCCGCTCCCTCTGCTCACAGGCTAGTGTCACTATTGGCAGCTTGTTCTTTGCAAGCCTTGTATTTCTACGTATTTCTGTTTCTGGCTATCAACATGACTGGCCAGCTGGGGTCTTGGAAGCGGCCTTTTTAAACTCCAAACAACTATGGTTGCTTCTCATCTATTGTATTTCAAAGAAGCCAATGGATACAATACTTTTGAGCTTTGTCTGGCCTTCGTGTCAAGACCTGCTCGCACCCTGCAAATCCTCCAAATGCAAATGAGGAGCCTTCGTTTTTAATGGTCGTCCTCGCTTTCCGGGCTTTTCATCCTATTCCCCTCCAACACATATCCCTTACACGAACCTTTTCAGTGATAGCCTGGTAGCTCCAGTAGCTCATCTCGATTCTTTACCACAAGTGCAGGGTATGGCAAGATTCCGCTTACGCTCGGGTCTTAAAGGTAGACGTGGTAAACCGAACACACCAGCCACCTGGGTGGATGCTGCAAGTAGCAATTCACAAGCCCATAATCAGGGAGCCCTACTGTGGATGGACAAAATCCTGCACCACTTAAATGGACTGTTTGTCCCATGTGCACAGGCATTCATTCATCCCAACTGATGCAAAATGGATTTGTCCATCCACGGTATGATGGCAACAGTCATGGATGAAGTCCCAAACTCCCTAGTGAGATTGCCATTATTTGGCCCAAAGTTTGACACACAGCCGAGCAACGGACAACTCGAATGGGACAACTTGAGGCCGATCTGAACTTCTGGTTTTTGCGGGCGCTGGGCCCGGCCCCTCCTGATTTTGGGGAAACGGGACGGTGCTCGGGGTGGCGAGCTGAGGCTAGCACTGTGCCTCCGCCTGAATCACGTGCAAACTTCTTCCGATGGGGATTTGGTGACCGGCACCCCCCCCCTCCGGGGCTTGCCTATGATTCATGGTTTCTCATATGCTGAGAAAAGAATACCCTCCCTCATAGTTTGTCAGGCTGTCACATATATGGTACCCTTTCTAGGGAGTTGAACGGGAGGCACTGCAGCCCTTCTTGTCCCCAATGGAACCCTGCGGTTGTCAGGCTCAACATGGACACCCAAGCAGGCAGAATGACACCATGGTCCCAAAAGGACAAAAGGATGTTGGCCCCTTGTTTGACAACTCCTTCGATAGTAGTAATAATAATGATGATCATAATAAGAGGCTTGATTGTGGTCCATATTTAGCGAACCATTGACAGCCCCTTCTGCAATCTCGACAACCCCATGAAACTCCATATTGAAACCAAGCAACCACGTCTTTGAACACTGGCAGATGCGCCTTGGGTGTCAATTTGACAGCATCATAGCCTGGCAGGACGTGAGCACAATGTCACTTCTTTTGGCAAACCGTCCTTTCCATTGCCCTGTTCATGGTCGGTTCATCGTTTTCTCTATAGCAACCAACCAAAACCCCAGCATTGGGTTTTTGTCCGGCCAACTCAACGAATCTGAAACGCTTTCGCCTGAGTAGACTGTGACGGCGCCGCCATTTTTGATGGATTTGTTGGATGCCTCAGTACGTGTGTGTGTGTGTGCGCACACCTTAAAGGCAAGCAAGCCCCCCAGGAAAAGCACAACTGTAAACAAATTATTCGGGACCAGGCTGGATCTTGAGTCCATGCTCTTGACAAATCGTCTCAGAATGAGGCGCCCCTCTCGGTGGTTGGTCTCCAGTTGGTGTCCTTGGAAACCAGCCAAAAGGGTGTCCCCTACTTCGAGGCAAACCAAAATCTGTAGCAGGGGCTTGAGGCTCCCGCCAACCCTTCCACGCCCTTCCTCTTCTTTGGCTTGGCTTCACGTGGGGGCGAGCCAGGAGGAGCCTGCGGCGGAGGGGGGTATGGTGGACATAAAGTCAATTTTGGAACAACCTTCTTCAAATTGCTATGTCTGTGTGGAGGTGAGGTTTTGTGGGGTGAGGTGCTGCAAAATAGCCAAGTGCATGGGGAAGGGTGGGGGGATGGGCAAACTCCAAACATGATGGATTAATAATGATGAATATTGCGACCATGCCCCTTCTTTAAGGCAAGGCAATCTTTGGATTAGGTGCCGCAAAATGCACTTCCTCCGTCACACGGTCCGTCATGTGCTTCGTGGTTTACCCACAGGTTGTTCACGCGGGTTTCTGGGTTTCCCCTCGGTTCCCACGGATCTTGCTCAAGATGTCCGGTCTTGCCTGCGCGGTGACCGCTGGCCTGGGCACACAATAGAATTCAGTCTGAATTGATTCCCAAAAGGGATACTTCATCACGGGCCTCAGTTCGTTTGACCCCTCGGTGAGCTTGCCCTAAATATCGACACATGCCGGCTCCCTGACCCAAAAGGGGCTTGTAGCCAGATCTCCTGGTTCAACTTACAGGTGTTCGGGAAAAGTCGAAGTACGAATTGGATTCCCATGAACAGGACCATCATGAGTTTTCGCTCGTTTTACCGAATCAGTGACTCGAATCAGTCAGGCTCCACACTGGGGACATTTGAGCGTACCTTGTTCTGATTTGAATTGGAAACTACGAGGAAACCGCCGTTTTGGGGCTTCCCGTCTTGGGAAGACAAAGATATTTGCCGACCTTTATATTTACATGCCCACACACACACACACGCCTGCCGAGCATGACTCGAATCTTGTTTCCCCTGCAGTCCCCTGACATTTGTTGGAGTCAATCCCAAATGAACAAACACATCTGGAAAGTTTGACCAAACTTCGCATGAATCCCTGGCAGGTCGCATGACCCTCCCATCCCGCAATCCTCTCAGCCCGACACCCAGCATCCTCAGCAAGGGTTTGGCCACTGGAAGCTTGAAATGATTTCCCTTGTGGCAGAGTATGAAGGGTTGCAAGGCGTGATCCTCATGAAACTATGGCCAAACACATCAAATGTTGGCTGCTTTAGCTATTGGGGACCCAGCTTTGTCCAACCAAGCCTAAGTCGACTTCCATTTTACCGAGCAGAAATGGGGGTTGACAAACACAGGGTCCCTTAGCTATTTGTGTCGCCACGTTTCCTTACTCGTTCAAGCCTTTTTTAGGCACGCGTCTGTCCAGTGGCAACTGCCCGCTATACACTTCAATACGGAGCGGAAAAGCGTGGCGGAAAAGAATATGCACGCTGCATCCGATAGGCCACTTCAAAACATTCGTACATATGGTTGATGGACAAACAGTTGACATGGACGAAACTTTGCAAATACTGGGATAAACCACCTCAGAACTGGAGAAGTTTGTCCACCCACAGTGTTCTGATCAAAAGGTCTTTATGGACTCAATGTCCAGGGTGAACTCTCCTGCCTTAAAGTTTGGATTGAGAGCGCCATCATAGCCAAACTTGCTGAGCGTGATCTGCACAGCTGTCAACTGTGCCTTGTTGAACACCTCGGGTGCGCTTCAAGCCACGGTTTCAAATATCAAACACCTTCTGTCAACAATCTGTTGGCTCCCCGTTCAAAGAGGGGGGTCTGGAAAAATACTTTGTTGTTTGGCAACCGCCTGATCGGAGACGCTGCGGGCGAAGAGGGTTGGAACAAGCTCCGAGAAGGGCGCTGAAGCCTCAATCACGCCATCCATGGAAGGCAACAAACTTCTGGTGTCGAACTCATAGCTCCAGGCAATGCCATTCCAATCCTTGATTCGTTGATCCCTTGCCACACGAACCGTTTAGAGGCCATGTATCCCGCGAACGACTCTGAACATCAAAACGGCCAAGGGTATTGCTGCTACAAGTTTAACTTCCAGTGGGATGTCTCATACACTGAGAACGATTCCAGAAATTTATGGGGATGCTGAGAAAAAGAACTTACACAAACGCAAATACAAAACACCAAAACCCAAAAAGAAGAACTTTCAACAACATACAAACCACAAAAATACAGCAACATGCAGTCAGGGACAGGAAAGGGGCAGGACGTAGCAAGACAACCCTCAAAATGCGCAAAATCAAACAACAGCAAACCAGAGAAACAACAATACAATAATCAACAAAACAGAAATAGCAAGATCAGGCATTGGGCAGGACCAACACCAAGAATCGAACACCCGGCGAATAATATTGGACGAAAACAACAACAAACAATTAAAGGACCGGATAACCCCACATGCTATGTTTTTCCCAAATGTCCACACACATGTACCGTGCGCCCCTTGTATGGATGCGATTACAGAGCACCCAGATGCACAGAATGCAGCGCCTGCCACGACTTCGGCAACGGCATCGCCAAAGTGCTGCGCCTGCCACGATTTCGCAACGGCATCGCCAAAGTGCTGCGCCTGCCACGATTTCGCACGCCCCCCGCCGCGCGCGCGACAACATCCTGTCCCTCTAGACAGCTGCCGAATGCGACCCCTGCCACACAAACACACACCCAGATGCACAGAATGCTGCGCCTGCCACGACTTCGGCAACGGCATCGCCAAAGTGCTGCGCCTGCCACGATTTCGCAACGGCATCGCCAAAGTGCTGCGCCTGCCACGATTTCGCACACCCCCCGCCGCGCGCGCGACAACATCCTGTCCCTCTAGACAGCTGCCGAATGCGACCCCTGCCACACAAACACACACCCAGATGCACAGAATGCTGCGCCTGCCACGACTTCGGCAACGGCATCGCCAAAGTGCTGCGCCTGCCACGATTTCGCAACGGCATCGCCAAAGTGCTGCGCCTGCCACGATTTCGCACACCCCCCGCCGCGCGCGCGACAACATCCTGTCCCTCTAGACAGCTGCCGAATGCGACCCCTGCCACACAAACACACACCCAGATGCACAGAATGCTGCGCCTGCCACGACTTCGGCAACGGCATCGCCAAAGTGCTGCGCCTGCCACGATTTCGCAACGGCATCGCCAAAGTGCTGCGCCTGCCACGATTTCGCACGCCCCCCGCCGCGCGCGCGACAACATCCTGTCCCTCTAGACAGCTGCCGAATGCGACCCCTGCCACACAAACACACACCCAGATGCACAGAATGCTGCGCCTGCCACGACTTCGGCAACGGCATCGCCAAAGTGCTGCGCCTGCCACGATTTCGCAACGGCATCGCCAAAGTGCTGCGCCTGCCACGATTTCGCACACCCCCCGCCGCGCGCGCGACAACATCCTGTCCCTCTAGACAGCTGCCGAATGCGACCCCTGCCACACAAACACACACCCAGATGCACAGAATGCTGCGCCTGCCACGACTTCGGCAACGGCATCGCCAAAGTGCTGCGCCTGCCACGATTTCGCAACGGCATCGCCAAAGTGCTGCGCCTGCCACGATTTCGCACGCCCCCCGCCGCGCGCGCGACAACATCCTGTCCCTCTAGACAGCTGCCGAATGCGACCCCTGCCACACAAACACACACCCAGATGCACAGAATGCTGCGCCTGCCACGACTTCGGCAACGGCATCGCCAAAGTGCTGCGCCTGCCACGATTTCGCAACGGCATCGCCAAAGTGCTGCGCCTGCCACGATTTCGCACGCCCCCCGCCGCGCGCGCGACAACATCCTGTCCCTCTAGACAGCTGCCGAATGCGACCCCTGCCACACAAACACACACCCAGATGCACAGAATGCTGCGCCTGCCACGACTTCGGCAACGGCATCGCCAAAGTGCTGCGCCTGCCACGATTTCGCAACGGCATCGCCAAAGTGCTGCGCCTGCCACGATTTCGCACACCCCCCGCCGCGCGCGCGACAACATCCTGTCCCTCTAGACAGCTGCCGAATGCGACCCCTGCCACACAAACACACACCCAGATGCACAGAATGCTGCGCCTGCCACGACTTCGGCAACGGCATCGCCAAAGTGCTGCGCCTGCCACGATTTCGCAACGGCATCGCCAAAGTGCTGCGCCTGCCACGATTTCGCACGCCCCCCGCCGCGCGCGCGACAACATCCTGTCCCTCTAGACAGCTGCCGAATGCGACCCCTGCCACACAAACACACACCCAGATGCACAGAATGCTGCGCCTGCCACGACTTCGGCAACGGCATCGCCAAAGTGCTGCGCCTGCCACGATTTCGCAACGGCATCGCCAAAGTGCTGCGCCTGCCACGATTTCGCACGCCCCCCGCCGCGCGCGCGACAACATCCTGTCCCTCTAGACAGCTGCCGAATGCGACCCCTGCCACACAAACACACACCCAGATGCACAGAATGCTGCGCCTGCCACGACTTCGGCAACGGCATCGCCAAAGTGCTGCGCCTGCCACGATTTCGCAACGGCATCGCCAAAGTGCTGCGCCTGCCACGATTTCGCACGCCCCCCGCCGCGCGCGCGACAACATCCTGTCCCTCTAGACAGCTGCCGTGAGTCAGCGAGTGTGAGCGAGTGAGTGAGTGAGCGAGTGAGTGAGTGAGTGAGTGAATGAGAGTGAGTGATGAGAGTGAGTGTGAGTGAGTGAGTGTGAGTGAGCGTGAGTGAGTGTGAGTGAGTGTGAGTGAGTGAGTGTGAGTGAGTGTGAGTGAGTGAGTGTGAGTGAGTGTGAGTGACTGAGTGTGAGTGAGTGAGCGAGTGTGAGTGAGTGAGTGTGAGTTGAGTGAGTGTGAGTTGAGTGAGTGAGAGTGAGTGAGTGAGTGAGACGGAGACGAGCGGGAGGAGGAGGAGGAGGAGACGCGGCGCGCGGACGACGAGCGGAAAAAGTAAGAACCCCACACAAAGATGTGGGGAACAACATAATTAAAACGGAACAAAACACAATGCCGCCAGGGAAGGGCATGGGGCAGCACAAACATGCATGCATGGAGTGATTGTTTCGGGTGTTGTTCGCCTGTTACGTCCATCATTTCTATGGAACCCACCTGTTGGCAAACTCTGGCATAGGAACCTCAGAAAACCATACATAGATCATAGTATCAGCTTGTGTTCGAAAAGGGGAACCCCACAAATGGGTGGTTTCCTTTGGTTCGCCTGACACCCCAGCCGTACGGCCGGGAGTGCTGAGAGTCGTAGGAGTCCCGGATGATGAGCTTGAAGCGTTGCCCATCGCCGCCCTTCACTCGGATCTTCAGGCCGGTGCATTGTGAGACGTCCTGCACTGCCCCTCCGAGTGGAATAAACCGTTGAACTCATGGTTTGTAGGGACCCCCAAAGGTTTAGGATCAAACGTTAGCCTTAAAATAAACTTCAATGAAGCAAGGTTTGATGGGCAAACAGTCATCATGACAACGTTTTTCAGGTCGTAGGCGTCCAGGGCCGGCTTGATGGGCTGGGAGCGAATGCCTGCAAAGCCACCCCCCTCGGTGATGACGTTACCCCGCCAGGAGGTGCCTTGGAGCTTGGACTGGGAAGCTCCGCCCATCACCACGTCATCTAAGGGGCCCCACACCAAACCTCAGACTGAGACATCCGACAGAAAGTTAGAACTGCAAAAGGTTGAAAGACCTGAACATGAAGGAAAACTAAAAAAGGGCAAAAGGTAGCAAAGGCTTCTGAGTGTGGCCATGAAACCCAAAGGGTTCTCTGCAGACCAGACCGTGGTATCTGGTGTGATGGCCTTGGCAGTGCCAGGTCCGCTTTGCTCGAACACGCTCAGAGGATTGGGCAGCGCCCCGAAGAATGCGGCCTTGGATCACGAACGCCGTGCGCCGTACGAAGAAAAAACAAGGGTGGCCGTTCTGTGCAAACTTCTTAGCTGAAGATTTACTAAACCTGGCAGAGCTGGTTGCTGCACATGACAAGCCCTTGTTGACATCGACCCTCAAATGCCCTCCAAATTGACACAGAATGTATTGCCCTCAAAGCTACTGAACAAGTAGTACGACCCTGGGCAAGGCAAGGGGTTCTCACACAAGCTTTCCCCGTGAACAATTTGGCAGCAGTGGATATTGGAAGTAGGGAACAAAATAAAAGCCTGCGATTTCCGATGGCTTGTGGTTGGTTTTGCTTGCAAGAAGTGGCATAGAATAAGTCTACCCCCAACCCATGCAAAGAATCAAATTGGGGCTGTCCCCAGATTCATCCCCCATTCGGTTTGATTCTGGCTCCCCTTAAGCAAATCCGGGCAAATGGCTAAAGTCCGGAACCGCAACTGTTCAACATGACCTGGTAAAGTTGATCAAGGGCGAGCTCGTTTCATCCTCAAATCAGTGAGCTTTGCCTAGAGCAAAGCACCCCCTTGCTTAAACATACTTTAATCGCTTTATTTGCAAGCTCCTATCGGTTTCCCTTTAAAGGGGAACAGTCCAGAGGCAAGCGGTATAAACCAATGTTGCTCAACCCTGCCTTCAAAAAACAATACCGTCTGGTCGCAAAAGAGACTCTAGTAGCGATTTAGCCCTTTGTCTCAAATAGGGGAACCTCCAACATGGTCGGTTTCCTGTTGGTTTGCATTGAAAACCATCCAAAAGGGGTACCATCAAGGCAAGACAGGCTTTTACGTCTCCTTGACTCACATGCATGTGCAGCAAAGTGCAACAATTCACCGCGCGGCGGTGCGCAAAGCTCTGAAGCCATCCCAGGGGGGCCGCTCGGCTTCGGCCCGAAGAACTGTCCTCGAGGGAGGGGGGGGGGTGATCACCTCCTCAGTCCTCCATGAGGCCGATTTTTGTCGGCTGATCCTTGAAATAAATATTGGGCCAGGGATACCGGCCCATGACTTGATGGCTTCAAACTCCTTAACCAAATTGGGAGTGGGTCTAGAGGAAAACCTAAAAACGAAATAAATGGGGGTCAGACTGGGGCCTGCCTAACATGTCAAGAAAGTGTTTATTTAGTATTGGCTTAGCACTGGTTTAGTATTGGTTTAGTATTCAAGTGTACTGATTCTGTGCTGTAGAGAAAATTCGGCTGGGCGGCAGTTTTAGGTTAGAGCGTCAAGAACTTGGCTGTTTGGGACCTGTGTCAGGTCAGCTCTTCTTGGTAGCTTTTGGTACATTGTTGGACAAGCTCAGGCATTGCCAGCCCCCAACACTGTTTCTTGTCCGCCTGGAAAACAGTCAGCATTTGTTGGCCCATTCTTTGTGTATGTCCTGCCTTCATTTCGTTTGGGGTGAGGGCATAATGTTCAGAAACGTTTGTGCATCACCTTGCAACCCAGCATTAACCTATTTATAGCCTTTCGTAGCGGATATATGCCGGGTAGCTTGAAAACGTTACCCCTTTACTTTTTCCGGCCTGCCAACAAACACAGAAGTGCACAGACCCCGTGTGGAAGACGCCTTTGCCTGGGGAAAGGGACTGTGCATCCCTGTGTTTGTTGGTGGGCGAGTACTCACTTGGTCATGCACTAGGGCCAATGGGCGCCTTGACTACTCAACAGAAAGGGGCCAACCGAACACTGGCCAGGGTGCATTTTAATGGCCCTTCGCACTAACCGCACCCTAAAAATGGCAACGCGATCATAATGGTGGTCCTCTCGCAAACATCACTTGAAAAGGAGACCATGCAAAACGGCAAGAGTGGCAAGGTAATTACTTCGTAAGCGGATAGTCATCCTGCTTTTATCACAGGGAACTTACAACCAAGGTTAAAGAATCATAGCTACTAGCCGCTTGCTAAGCATCCTGCCGCCTCCAGTAGTCCCACTTCCCGCAGGGCAACCAGGGACTGACTTGTTGCGGAAGCGGAGTGACCGCTTCTCTAAACTTCCCAGAGGTTTCCATTATCGCGTGGCACAACTAGTCCCAAAAGGACATCCCTGACGCCTCGTGCATAAGGGGCAACTCTTCTTTAAACTAGAACGGCTCGTAGGATGAACCCCCCAGGTGCTCAGCCAAATTGCCCGCAACATAATCTTGTGAAGCCCAAGTTGACCATGCATGGCCTCTCTTGAAAATGACTGATTGTGTGTGAATCCAGCACTGCCAACCTTCCAGGTGATTCTTGTAATTGCGGGCGTCTCCGCTTGCACTTGTTGGACCATCTTGCCATTCAAACTAGGAGCCCACCAGAAGCTCCCTTGAAGAGGCACATGGTTTTTCAGGCACTTCCAGTCAGGTTCCAGGAGGGCACTTCCAGGATACAGTGTTTCTCCAAGTTCCCTGCCACAAAAATAGAAATTGTTTATTATCCCTCATGAAAGGAAACAGGGGAAAACCCACCCACTTCTCTGACGTTAAAAGGCTTTCTGGCCAATTGGTGACCCCAAATGGCTTCAAAGACATGGGTTCCTTTCGGATGCTACACACACATAACTGTCCTTTGGTGCAAACGAGTCTAGAACCTGTAGGTCATCTTTCAAAGGCTCGGAGCACTAGGCATTGGCGCGCAGTCCCAGCCCCATTACCCCGTTCCCGCCTGCGGCTCGGCTCCGCTTTGTTGGGAGCAAACGCAAAAGCCGAAGCAGCGCAAAAGGCACCCAGAAGCGGCAGCAACGCGCCTCGGCACACGAATTCATGGATCGAGGGGCCAGATCCCTGGATAAGCCGAGGATTAGCCAAGGACAAACTCCTGACAAGGACTTATTCAGGAGTTCATGGACGATAGCCTCCCCGCTCCCCATAGCCCCGCTTGAAGGTCCATGATAGTATGATGAATCAGAATGATAGAACCTGTGGTGGACATTATTTACACTGAGATTCCAGCAGAAACAAGTGACCCCTTACCTTGAGTCCCAATCGGCCTTCAAAGCCCCAGGCACCTCATCCACCTTGCCCTCGCTTGCGACTGTAAGACTCCCAAATCCTAAGCAACCCTGGTCCACCTGCCCAAGGGGAATAATGATAATAATAATTCTAAAAGTACATAATAATGATTTACAATACATATAAACTGCTAATGCATTACTAATGAACATAAAGCAAATAACAAACACATGATTCCCTCATGTTGCGTGCGCTCTATTATTCCCTTATGATCATGACTTCATTTAGTTTCAAAGCACCCAACCCCATTCTAATTCTGCCCTGGTATTCCTTTAAAGTGAAGCCAGGTCGCGCTGAGCCCGCTTTTCAAAGCGCGGCGCCATGGCAAAGAGCAAACGCTGAAAGGGGGCTTCCTTCAGCACCGTGCACGACCAAAGTTTGCTTGTAACAATCTCAACCTGGGTATGAGTTAAACTTGGCTTGACAGGCGGATAAACAAATCCATCTTGTGGGAAGGGTATGCCACCCACCATATGCGGACAGAACATGCTGAGGACTTTGGCGCTCTCCTCGCATGCGGCTGCGCTACACTTGTCGCCTGGTAGCCTCGTGCTGTCAATCGTCTTGAGTGAAGGCTGCGGACCCAGCGCTGCCCAAAATTACCAATGTGGCATAATTTGGACAGCAACAGCTGCTTTTCGCAACCCACAGCAACAGCACACATGCAACTGGAACCCATCTCGACATACATATATATATATATATAGACATGATACGTTTATAAGAAAGAAAGAGCACAACACACAAACGGAAACAAATTATTAAATAAGTAGAGTCACGGGAAGTGAAACCACGGCAAACGAGCTGACTCTTGCAAATTTGAGGCCAAAATCTTCCTAGTAGTTTCCCCACTTACCTTGAGCTTCAAACTATATAGTGTGTCTTAACCTTTTTGGTAAATCAAAGAGCCGGCACCCTAATTTTGGCCGCCATCCCATCTCGTACTCAGTAGCGAGCTCCTGCGCCTCCGGAGCCTGCGATGAAAGCTCCGGCTGGGGCGAAACAAAGAAACAAAGACGCACCTGGGCATGTCTTTTTTGGAGTTGGTACCCTTTCTTTGGGTTTTAAAGGGAAACCGAAAGGAACAAACAGAGAGCACACGCCAACGTGCCGATTGCGGCTATGGACGAAATTGGGTGCTTCGGGTTTGTGCAAACTCGGCCCTCTGCCTACTGAAACTGACCCTCTCGGGTTCTCGGTCAACAAGTGCCACTCCCCTGCCAGTCGTTCAAGTTGTAACATGCTTTTCTTACCACTGAAACCAACAGCCCCAAAATCAGAGCAACCCCGCCAGAGTCCATCATTTTTTTCAGATAGTGCTTGTCCACCCGGACCCCTTAAACATGAACAGCCTACCCGGGGCAATAAGCCTTGCACTTTTCTAGGTCATGGAGACTCTGGGCAATCCCCAAATGGGAGCGCCCCGCTCTTACCTGGCGCCTCTCAAGCTTGCGCATTCAGCCGGCCTTCAGGTTCTGCGACCTTCGAAGCAGAAGGCACGGGTTTTGGGCCAACTTGCTTCCATTGCTTAAACAGTTGGACAGTTAGTATCGCAATACTTGTAGGACTTCGTGCATTGGTGCAGTTTGTCCAACAGTGCCAGGGTTGGGCGCTTCAACCCCTGCTGAACACCTGCTAGAACACGCTCCTCTGGGTTTCCCCTGATGTGAGCCAAGGTTTCTTGATTTAAGAAAAGTTTGCAATCAGGCCCTAGCCAACAAGTAAACCTGCCAAAGAGTTGGTGAGATCACCTGGGACCTGATTGGTTCCCAACCAAAAAACACACACAATTGGTTCGCAGTAGGTGAGTGGATCGTGGAAATCCCAGCACAAGCAATTACCTGGGTACCATAGTGACATAATATATATATATAATATAATGAATGTTATATGGAGGGAGTATGCGTGTGTGTGTGTAGGGGGGGGCGAACATGCAGTGACTCAAGTGCATCAGGGTCAGTAGTTTAGTTATTCAATCAGTTTGGGGCAATGGGCTGACCCTGCTCAACATAGGTGTGAGAAAGCAGTCATTTGCAAAAGAATCCCACTTTGGTATCAGAGGAGTATGTAGATAAAAGGGTTATATATATTTTAAAAAAAGAGAAAGGCCAATAATGAAATGTCCACAATTACGAGGCTGAAGCAACCCTGTTGGGATTCCCCGTTTACTAGCTTTTGCCCTGCTGGGCTCCCGACGGCATTTGGGCCCATGCCAGGTGGAAAGCCGGGCCTGGGGTTCGCTTCGGTCACACGTTCCACTTTGTTCTTCCGCACGATGCCGTCTTATGGACTGCCAGGTCGGTTCCGGGCCCTGTCCGCTTCCGTGACCGTTTAGAAAAGGGCAAGTCATCCGCTGATCAGCACGAGCTGAACCCCACAAGTCCGGGACCTTCCTCGTGGCGCAAGTCAACCGTTTACCCCCACGTGAGCTCTCTATAATCTGGCCACCTGCTGGGTACTCAGCGGTCTAAAGTGGTAGCTCCCTGACCGCTAATACTGGGGAATCCAAGGGGGGGGGGGGGGTTGGGTTCAAGTAGGGTAGGGCAGCTTAAGTAGAGTTTCGCCGCAGGATTTCTGGGGAAGCTAAGTCTATCCCCCTTGGATCCCCCGTACGAATTGTAGCAACTTCATAAACGATTGCTTCTTGTCTTATACAGTCAACACATGTGTGAGGTTCGCACGTGCCATGGTGAAACAGGTCTTCGAAAAGAGATCCAAGGGCTGATGCTAGTCTCCCGCAGAATGCGGTAGAAAGCTCTCACTTGCTGTACGAGCCGTGGTCAAACTTCATTGCGGGGGTGGGGGGGGTAGCGGGATGGGGAGGTGGCGTCCTTCTCTGTAGGCAGCCCTTCAAAGGTTGTTCAATCAACGCGCATTGACTCCAAAGACCAAACGAAAAACTAAACTACCAACAGATCTAGAGGCAGTCGGAACACAAAGCAACAACAAAAACAAGAACAAGAACCGGGCTTCCTGTAGAAGTTCATTCATGTAGCTGGTTTCGATCACGCACCTCTTTCATCAAACAAACCCGGGGTACTGAAATTTGGCATCTTACATGGTTTTACGACACAATCCACCCGAGGTGGCTATGGCTCCTCAGTGCCAATATCACTTGGCCTTCTGGGGTCTCCGCGGTGGCATGCCCATAAAGGGCGGCATCCTAAGCAAAGACCGGAATGCACTTAAGAACGGGGTGCGGGCAAGACGGAAACCAAGTGCTCCTTGTTTTTCCAACGTGATAGCAATAGAACACCGACTGCGACAAACATGGCATGGTCACCGGATATGGCCGTGGTATGGCTATACTCTTCTGCAGTACGAAATGAAACCCAGCACACGATCCACCTATATGGGCAGAATGTCCCTTCTGTCAATGTGCAAAGCCTGCTCGCAGCAAAGCCATTCCAGCCACGGTGAAGGCCCGTCATCGTGTTGTCAGAAACTGGGTCCTCAATTTGATCCTAACAGGCATCTTGCCCGCATTCGACTTGCGACAAATAGCACACCACAAACACAAGAAGCTAAGAAGCTGGGTGCAGTGAGGGAAAAACATTCCAGTGGCTTCCCTCAGGGCAAAATCAACTTAAAGCCACCGCCCGGTTTCCCTCGAGCCCCCAGCCCGGGTGGAAATCCTGGAGGTAAGCCTTGCGTGAAGCGCAAAATCGGCCTCAATCCACGGCTGACACTAACTTGTCATCAGGCGGAGGTAATGCTAATGCTGAATTCGCAACAGCTGCATGGTGTTGGCAAGACCACAAACCTTGGTGGCAATGGATCATTCGCAACCAGGCGACAGAACCCCACTCATGTCTGCCCCTTTCATAATGCATGCATGCCGTGAGTCAGCTGTTTGTAGCTCGTGCCAACAATCAATGATCAAAGCTGCTACAAATATGCGGACATGGCAATTCGGTCAATTGTAAAATGGACATGATCCTGCTGCCAAAGCTGCACATTGAGCGATCATATTTTCCCGGCTCCTTCTCGTTTGAACAGCACGCCCCACACCCACTCCGTCGCTTTGGCCACAACTACCCAAACACCTCCTGTTGAAACAGCCGTGAGCGTTCACAACCTTGGCAAGACACGCACATATCATGTCCGACGCAACAGCCATAGTTCCTTGACCTCCCCCAACCACACCATACTGTGGATGGACGAAAGCCTGCACCTAAGAAACCCTGGAATCATGATTTTCCCTGTAAGTACCCATAAACAAGGGTTTCAACCATGGTTTCCATCTGGTGTATGGACTTCGTCCATCCACAGTACCACACCCCTTGGACACATCGAGTCAACTCTGCTCGCAGTGGAAGTCGCCTTCTGGTGGCCCCGGTGGCTCGCCCTCCGGCCTAGCACACGGGTAAGCTGCCAGCCCGGGTAGGCTTCCAAAACTGCGCCAGCTACAAGGCTGCCAGCCCAATTTCAAGAATTTCCCAGTTCTGTGTCGAGACTGGCAGCTTCGTTCTTGGAGCCCAGGCTCAAAACGATTCTTGGAAGATCTGGGCTTGCAATTCCGCCCGGTCGACTTATGAAATGCCCAACATTGCAGCCTCTGGAAATCCAGGCGGCACGTACTTGTTTCTGCCGGCCAGGCAGTCGCTGCTGTGGACGGCGTGAAAATAACGCGTTTCCTAATTACGTGGTTTGGGTTGATGGCCAGTTGTCGGGCCAGTCTGGAAAAGGGGACTAAATGGGACACTCCCTATGCATCAACACTGGTTTATTCAATCTGTGAAAATTATGCTTGAGCAAGACCCAGCAAGCCGAGGAAGGAAAGTCGAAGGA
>CAUJNA010003788.1:84084-104084 GCA_963377175.1 Effrenium voratum | reverse complement strand
AAAACAACTGAAGCTCCTGGTGGCAAGGCTGCACAAGGCTCAACATGTCACGTCGGCAAAGCTGCACTAAGGAAGGAGGACTTGTCGGAGTGATTGCCTTAGGATTATGAAACGTGCCTTCCATCCCGTGCCTACTTTGAGCAACGATTCAGCAACAATGTATATTACATATATCTGCAGTGAGTGATTGCTTGCACCAGTAAACTCGCACATGCGCCAAAGACCTCAAACATCTGGTGTCATAACATAGCTCGTGCTGTGTTGCCATGTGAAATGTGCGAGACATTCGAAGTTCTGCCTGCAAACTCAGCGACACTTCCATGGAACTGCGGAACTGCGGGACGCGCATGCAGCCCGCACAATTTTCAAATCAGCCTCAAACATAGTTTAAAACATGTTATGTTGATTCATCTCTGCGTGTTCGCGCATCTTCTCTGGTTGCCTCTACACTTTGCGTGCCGCAATGCGCCACGTCAACATTTAATGCGTGCCCTTTTGTGTATGTCTTGAGCATGAACTCCTGCACAATCAAAGTTTACAATCCTGCCGGGGTCAATTGGAATGGATGGATGATTGGCTGTCAAAGATTATCTACAAAGGGCTTCTCTGTTCGGGCTCCTACAGTCATTTGGCGGTCTATTGCCCAGCAGCAAAAGTGAAACACGTGCATACGCAAAGGCTCAACGCCAACAGGGGGCCCTAACTTTCGGGAATGCTGTTGATGGACAACATCCTGCACCAGTTTAGACTGCCAGGTGGCTTATACCAGCCAATATTTGTAGGGTGCAGGATTCTGTCCATCAACAGTATCGCCTTCCTCAACTGCAGAGCCCAACCGGCTGGGTGTGTTTATTGAGGGGTCCCTTTTGAAGATCCTTTTTGCGGATCCATTCCCAAATGGACCCGATTTGAAGGGCTCGACGCGAAGCGCTGGATGGGCACATCTATGGTGAACTTGGCCTCAGGCATCATGACGCCATGAGGCCATGGCCCGGTTGCGCGAGCAAAACGAGTACAGTATAGAAGGACGGGCTTGGTGTCCTGAAATTGGACGCGTCTCCAGTCTCCAGGTTGATTTCCTTTTCATGTGGGTCTGTCTCTGCGTGAGGGTACTTGCTTTGGGGCTGTTGTCCATAGGGAAACCAAAAGAAAACTGCTCTGGAAAGGTGTTGAGGCAAGCTCATGTCCCTTTAAAACAAAGGCCCCCCCCTGTGGCACGGATATGAAGCCTCAGGACTTCTGCGCTGAGGGATGAGCAAGCTTCAAGACTTCTTCATCTGGCATTCGAGTCACCTGCACATAAGCTTCAGGGTGTGCTTCATGGCTGCCGGCTTGGATGATTATCCTACAAATTATTTGGGAGGGTGTTGGGCTCGTTCCTCATTCAATAGTAAACAGGGATACTAGTATAGCTTCGTCCCCTCTGATAGCTCAACAGGGCTCCAGAGCGGCTGATGTTTCCGGTCCAGCGCGACTTACATGTTTGCGTTTCGCTGCCCCTGTCAATCAAAAAAAAATCCAAACAAAGGATTGTTCGCTCTGCTTAGGTTCCAGCGCGGCTATACAAGTCGACAAAAAAATCAAGCCACACTGGACCCACCTGACAATTATGCATGGCCAGGGATCCTGATATGCATGGCCAGGGATCCTGCAACAATCCAGCTCCCAACAATCCGTCCTTCCTTTAAAGCCTCGGATTAATCTGTTCGAATTCGTTTCCGGAGGTTGTCAAAAGTTGCACCATTGGTGGCCCGAATGCTTAATCCTCAGGCATCCTCTTTTTGACGGGTGCCATCGTTTTGACATCAGTTTTTCTTCCTGGATCCATTCGAGCGACATCCTCAAACATATTGCCTGCTAAACGGCAAGGGAACACACACCCGTCCAATGTAATTTTGAGAATCCTCAAAATGCATGACCCTGTTCAAGTGATAAAAGCCCGTGCTAGACCCTTGAAGCCACTGGCCTTCTCAGGAGGAGACACTGGTTCGAACCTCAGTCATGTGTTTCTTTCGAGGTGCCCCGGGCTTGGCCAAGGAAAGCTGTAAAGGAAGACCAAGCAACGGGGTGCCCCCATTTGGAGCCAAACCATTTAGGACCACTTCGTGGTTGTGAATCAAAGCGAGCCCTCAGTGAGCTGACTGGCAACAGTGCGAGACCTGCACATTGGAAACAAAGCAAGGTGACATAAAGTGGCATTGTGCGCCCCAAGTAATATTCATCCCAAAAGGTTCAGAGAGAAAGGAAGGGTTCTCCGATGTCAAAACGAGCCGTCACAAACGCAAACGAATTACGTTTGGTGTCCCAAACCGTCCAAGGTTGCGGTTTGAAGAGGTACAGCCGCTTCGGCGCCTGCTCTCTTGGCCCATGGAGCACACAGTTTCGGAGGAGGCCCCTACCGTGGCCTTCCTGTGAATGCATCGCAGGCAGAAAAGTGAGCCCCAGGGCTGGTCGGTGTGGAGGAAGTGCAACAGTGCCTCCAAGGCCTTTGGCGCGGAGAAAGGACATCCGGCTGTGAGAACACCAATTGGAGGTCTGTTAGATAGTGCGGGAGAGACAGAGAGAAAGTGACAAAGAGAGAGAGAGAGAGAAAGAGAAAGAGAAAGAGAAAGAGGACAATCACAAACGAAAGAACCCATATGAGGTCTGTTGGGGTTCTTGGGCGAGCGACTTTTACTGTCCGGTGGGTTAGCTCCATGTTTGGTGGTTTATTTTGACTGACCTCATTTGCGCCATGACTTCAACCTGAGCTGCTTCCTTCTGTGCATAACCAGATGAAAAACTCCCTCCAGATTCTCAGGCGAGAATCAAGGAGGGATTGGCATGTTTGCTACCAAAGAACCAGCGATTCCCTTGGCATGGTGCGTCTCCATTCACGTCCTCACCAAGCTCGATAGGAGCTCCAGTCAAGGCCTGCGAGCGGGCGTCTCTCGTGAAGAGGCACAAACAAGTATCGGAGCCAACAGCAATAAGAGCTCCCAAATCTTGGCAACGCATGCCTCAACAAGGGTTCGGGGTCTGGGGTTGGAACGTTTCGATGTGTCATGCCTCAAACACTGGAGGTAGGCGGAATGACTTTCAAGAGGGCAAGTTATCTCCAAAGTAGGGACACCAATGGAATAGGAAATCAACCCACTTAGATGACTACGGTTGTAAGGCTACTTTTCTAAAAGCACGTGATGTGGGCCATTCCCTACCCTGATGCGCCTTCCAACGGCTGTTTCACGGCTCCCGGCCTCCCGCATACCACCGACCAGCATGGATCTGAAGTACCTCAGCCACCGGACGGTCAAATGAGGCTATGGTCCAAATACTTTTCTTATCCTGAGAATCCAAAACTTAGAAGCCCCTAGTTCGTTAATAGGGGGGGTGTGGCATTTTGAGGGAGGCCCTTCACTGTTGAGTTCAACAGGGCTCCCTGACCCCAAGAGAAAATTCAGCCAACTGCAATGCTTCAACTGCCCCCTTTATGTGAGATATAGAGACCACCGTTTAAATGACAGCAAAATCTGGATTGCTCTGGGCGCCGCCGCACCCGGGCGCTGGGTCGGCTGCGCCGGGCGCATCCGAGGCGCGCACGCGCTTCTGGCCTGGGGGGATGAAACTTCCGTCCAGGAGGCACGCACATGTAGCAAAATGCGCACATGTCCATGTACAAAAGGCGGCCCTGGAGGGTTTCCTTTGGTGCTGAACTCATGACTCGAGGAAGAACTCACAAGGCACACACAGTGCACAAAGCAACACACACTCTCTTGACTATGGCGAAAGCCAGTGGTGGCACCATGTGGGGGTTGCTTAGTCGGTTTCCTAGAATAGGTGTTGTCCTTTTGGCTTTCAAACACCCGTCACAATGTATATCCAAACGCACAGCGTGCCTAAGCCCCGAAAGAAGCCCAGTGTCTCACTGCAAAGCGGGGAGAAAGCTCAATGCCTTTGCCCAAAAGACTTGGAAACACACACACACACACATCGCTGATACTTTTGGGTTGCCAGAACTAGATAATCAGGCCCAAATTGGACCACCAAGTATCTGATTAATCGAATGATGGACCCCCAGAGGGAGGTGTTTCACTGTGACGTGCGTGTTGCTTGTGTCCAGTCCTCCAGAATGCGGCCGTCAGCCCTAAAGACTCGTCTCTCACGGCCTGGCAAGATGCGAGGCACCGGCACTTGGCTCATTTCACCGGCACCCGATTTGCACCCCGAACAACCTGGACAAAGATGAACTGTTTGAAACCTGGACAAACCAGGATCAACCATGAGCAAAATGGGAAAGCCGAAAGGTCAAAAGGTCGGTTCTGGGCAAGTGAGATTGAAAGGAAACTTGTATTCAACTGTTTGGGGGTGTCTTTTTTGGGCAGCGTGCATCCTGTGGCAACAAATTGCATCCAACGCCGTCCAGAACGTCCTTCATGAGAATATATAAGAATTACATGAAATTCCAGAGTCACAAAGTGAAGGATCATATACACTACACAACGTAATCCGTCCCAAAATCGGCAGATCCCGCGAACAGGGTTGGTTCCTGTTGGTTCTGCCTAGACCATCCAGCCGATGTGACCCCTCAAACAGGGTCAAAGGAAAAGGGTCCAGCGAACTTCTGATCCGACAGCGCCTGCAACAAACTCGACATCCACCCGTGCTCCGCTGCTTGCCTTGGTTCGTGGAACCCCGCAAACACACCCAGTTGGGCGTGTCCTTTCTTTGGTGCCCTTTTTCGGTACTCTCATTTAAAATGGAATTCAACAGGAACCCCGCCATCTTGGGCTTCCCCGATTTCGAGGCATGTGAGAGCTCCCTTTGGTTCCAATAATTTGCCTGTGGGCCGCACATGTTTGGGGGGCAGGCAACCCACAAACAGCACACGTCGCGGTGTCAAACGGATCGCCGAACCCCCGAAGATTGGGATGCTCACTGGCTCATGCACTCATACCCGTCTTTTGTCATACGTCTCAATAGTTCTGACTGCTTGAATCGAACAAAACTTAAGATGATCACGGATCTTATCATGGCGTACTTGGTATGAACTCCGAAATCACTTGTTCATTAGACATTCACCACGGCTTAATTTCAGGAAACCAGCCCCCAATGAGTTTACAAAGTGTGTGTGTGTGTGTCAAAAATAGGGGGACACTCCAAAATGGTCGTCTTTCCTTTGGGTTTCCCTTGAGAGCAAGCTGACAAGGGCACCCTTTTCACTACAAACACCACACCGGAGGGTGAAGGCGCTCTCGGACACAGACAGTCCAGTCCACCCGCCGCATGTCCGAGCAAAACCTGGGCCAGGCTTGCGGAATTCATTTCTACGATCTGGGAGCAAAAAGGGTGTACCAGCTGATGCTCCGGTAACCTGTCAGCTTCCATTGGAAAGGAATCTTCTGGTAACCCCTGGAGGGATCCGTCTCTGATCCTGAAAGGCAGCTGAGAGGAATCGATGGCCTTTTTGGGGCCAGTGTTGAGCGGTGGCATCTTTTGCATCAAATCCTTACTGGGTAGATGACGGTCTACTGGAAAAGAACATCAAGGGTAGTGAATAGGGGCCCATGGTGTCAAGATTGCCAGCATTCGGACGATAGGTTTTACTCTGAAATCAGCGCTTTGCACGGCCGACCCTATGTTTTCCTTTAGGTGCCCAGTGAACCAAGTCAAAGATGGTACCCTAAACACATATACATATATATATATATCAATATATACATATGATATATTATATACTATGTACGTATGTATGTATAGTATGTATAAATTGATCCACTTGACCCTTTCATCTCCGGCTCCCTCGGCCCCCCCAAAACTAGCGCCCACCCAGCATGCTGGGAGCATCACGTCGACTCTAGCGCATCGGTGGTCTCAGCCGTGAAAATCCGGAAGGGCACCTAGGTCGCCCATGCCGGCGGCTCGGACCCATGCAGCCAAGGTCTCTGCGCATCTCGCGAAGCACCCATCGTTCACCCAACATGGATATCAGGACCTGGGGTGGCCCTGCTTCGTGTGACATGGTTTGCTTCATCCAAATAGGATAGTGGAGCAACCACGCGCAATCCAACGAAGCAGGAAGCAACGATGTCTGAGGAGACTGCCGTGTAGATGAGGAACATCATGCGCCCGTCCGGCGTGACGCCGTACCTGATCTCAGCACTCCACCAAGACTCGCGCAACTGGCAATGTATCGAGACTTATCAAAAGTCGCCTCTACACCATGTGTCTCCTGAAGGCTTGTCATCAGGGAGCACGTCTCAATTCCATCGGTCTGTATGCCAGGTAGCCGCAAGTGCAGTGTGGAAACCTGGTCGCAAGTGGCCAAGGCCAAAAACAAATCCAACAAGGGTGTTTCCTTCCTCACCTGAAAATTGGCTAAAAGGCCATGTTTGAAACGGCAAACTAGAAAAAAGGAGGCTTGTCCAACCCACCCAAATTGTCTGCCATAGTCAAAGCTCCGCCAGTACCGGCTTTACAAACGAGATGACAAGCATGCCTGGCCTCTATCACCCCCAAACAGTCATGTATTCAAGCGATATGCAAAATATGTTGCTGGTCCCGCAACGGACAGGGAAAAAATAGGGTTCGCCTTCTTGGTCTCTTTGAACAAAATTTAAAGAGTCCCGCATGTCCCGAACCTCAAATTGACCATAAACGACTAAGAAGACTGGAATTAACCGAACTTTGCATGGCAATCGGCCCTCAACTTGGAGCATCTACTCATGAGGTTTGTGTTACCGATGGCTGAATGCATACACCCATGCATGAAACCTGCACTGATCCGCCCCCGCAAAGCTTAACTAAAGCCGTAAGACATTGGACGCAAGCCATCACTGGGACCAACATGGCCATGGGCTGATGCAATTGAGAGGTCCGGATACTAAATTTACATCAACTTGTGGATGGGTCACCCACTCAAAAGATACAACATAAACTCACAAACCAACTATTCTGGGTCTCCAATCACCTCCCCAAACCAACAGTGTCCATTGCATAAAAGGGCAACCTGTGGTAGCTCCTCCTAGAGGAAAACCAAACCCCTCTCTATGGACAAGTTGAAAAAGGAAATACCCCAGTCGAGGCGTGGGCCTTTCACCGGCTCCCAGTTCGCGAGGCCTCGAAGGTTTCCAGGTTTATCCTGCAAAACCTGGCGATGGAAGGCTTTGGAAAGCGACCAAGTGCAATTGCTCCTGATAGCAAGCTTCCCTCAAACAAACTTGAGAGGTTCGGACAACCTAGTTTCAAAGTGAATAAAAGGCAAGCATCCTGGTGAATGCCAAGCCAAAACGAAGGGGAGAGCAAGCAGTCGCTGTTTCCCCACCCCCCTTTTTCAATTGCCCGTGCAACTGCAACACAGAAAATCAATCCGAAAGAAGCAGCTGGCTGACAAGAAGCCGTACCATGCCTGTTGTCGTTCTCCCGCACATACGCAAAGCGCTTGGTCAACACCTCAGCTTCCCAGACGGAATGACTTGCTTCCCAAAGAGATGATGGGAAACTCGGGTCGGCCCGCGTCGGCGTTCTGTCAGAAATCTGGAAAGCCACCCATATGCCACCAGTAGACGAATAGACGACTGCCGATCATTGTGTAGGCTCATCCCAAACTGATTCACAATAGACTGTCAGCAATTTCAGTTGTTCAGATCAGGTAAGGGGAGCAACTTTCTAGATCACCTACCCCGAGGCTTCCCATGCACCGCAATATGACATGATTTGCCAGTTAAGATACAGGAACATATCATGAAGAACAAGTTAAATCCAGGTGACTCTAAGAACAATTAAGATAAATTCAGCTATATAAGTGAAAATGACGACGATATCCGACTCGAGGTCAAACTCTTTGAGGCCTCTGCCGGGCGCTTGAGGTGAGTGAAACGAGCATCAGAAGCGAAGCCATCTCGCCTGACCAAACACTCACCCGTCTCGCAGCTTTCCCCTAAATATGGGGCCCTGCTAGAGGCAAATTATGTCGGGTCCTGAAAACAAATCCATGTTTCCAAGGGCACCTTGCTTCCAAAGCACCTGGCAGTGAAAGGATTCTTGAGAGAAACTGGGCCAAATGGTGAAACTGCAAGATGAGAAGATCGGCGCTGGGCAAGGGAGGCCTCAAGATTCTAGGCGGGTCTGAGAAATTGGACATCTATGAAAGCTTCTTGGTGGGTGCATTAAGCATTACCTTTGGTGTTGCCATTTGAAGGGAGTTGCCTTGTGATGATGTTGAAAGGAAACATATAAGGGGCCCTATTCCAAGTTAAGTGAATTCCTTTTGGTTGACACTTTCATTTGAGAGGAAGCACCCTGACTGGTTCTTCATCACGACCTGCATCTTGAGGCGTCTTTCAGTAGCAATCATCAGAGTCATAGGCGGACTATTTCTTTTTTGAACTGGCCCGAATAAAGGGCGCAATCCCATAACCTGGCGGGGGCTTTAGTTGGGGAAGAGTGGGGGAGGGTAGCAGGGTTGGATACATGTTTCACCTGATTGCATATATGAGCCACAGCCGTTATTTGCAACATGGTTGAATGGTCGGGTGTTTCCACCTCGTTCTCCAGCCCTGCACCCGTTTGCACTCATTTGCATCATTTTCTGCGGCCGCGTGTGTTCATGATATCAACCAACTATATGTCATGGCCCTACCTCGTTTGGGGGTGTTCCTACCTTGTTTTGAACTTGAACAGCATGTTGCCCAACAAAGCTTCCGGCCGGCCTTTACTGCAGCCTTCTGTAAGTAAAGGCAGTGGCCCATGTGAATGCAAACATACCTCATAGAGAAACGTCAAATGAGATGTTAAATGGGAAGGATGTGCCATCTTCCCATCCGGCCGTGCCTGCCGGCCATCTTGGGATGCCCAGCGATGCACTCGACAGTGCGGTCCTCCGTGTTCCACCTGCGACCGAAAAACCTTGGGCTCAGCTTGGGATTCTTGAAGCCTCCCCAAAAAGTCTAACGGGTTGCGACACCCCCTTGCTCAATCGATCTCCACATCCTTTGGTCTCAAAGGGCACCAGCGCGAAAGTAGATAGCATTTTTTCCTTACATGTGGGTTGCAGGGGATGATGAAACCCAAATGAGAAAATGGTGCCATCTACTTTCAGACAACTGTAGGGGCCTGACAAGGGGTGCACCCAATGAGTTGAGTGAAGCCCTTGTGCGAGAAAAGGTTTGCCAAGGATCGGTAGAAAGAACTTGATGCGAAGCATGAAGGTGTTTGCAACCACCAGCCATGTATAGAATATGTAGGTGCATATGTTTGTTCTACGGGTGTAGTTTGCGTGCCCATGTTGTCGTCGTGCCATCAGAGAAAGGGGTGGCGCGGGGGGGGATGATAACATTCGGAGCCACGGAGTCACATGCACATGCGCTTGCGGTCTCGCTTGTGCCTCAAGCGTGCCTGCGCGCTCACAGGCGCACATGGCTCCGTAATTCCAATGACATGACCCAGCATAAGCTCGTGCAAGAGATGACCGATCGAAAACAAGTGATTGCGGCTTCCTAGGGACTTGACGAAGCCACACTGTCTGCATACTTATATATATATATATTATGCCTTGTCGTGTACCTGAATGTACATTTCGATACTACCAGAAATATGTGTCTATCATATCCCAGTTTTCTTTGGGGCCATGTGTGTAGTGGAAACCCGACCGGTTACCCTTGCGGGAGCTTTCTGGCGTGGGGGGCCCAATTCACTGGGAACTCCATAAGGGACCTGTATTTTGGGTGAGCTGCGACATAAGTTTCAGGGAAAGCCAACAGCCCTTGGCAGAGCATCCTCATTGATTTGCTGCAATTGGGAGCAAACAAACCATGTGGTGGGGGCGGGAGGGGAGGACTTGTCAATGTTAAGGTGTGCTGTTTGATATCCCCTTTGAAGAAGCGGCACAGGGCGGCATTAGGGTGCCCAAAAAGGGCCCATCTGTTTGACCCCCCCCTATGAATGAACGAGGGGTTATGAACCCTGCATTCCCTTCACCCAGACATATGAAGCTGGCGCAACAGGCCCCGCCTGTATACGCAGGTCTTGGAGGAGAAGTAGACGTTGCCATCCTTCAGAGGAAAAGCCACGCCGGGTTTCAAACTGTTCGTCCCATGTTCCCTCAAAACTTTCCGAGGTCTTCAAGTGCTGTTCATGGTTTGCCATGCTTCCGAATGTCAAAGTACAGCTTCTTCTTCTTCTTCTTCTTCTTCTTCTTTCTAGGGGAAGGGGATAATGTCAACTTTGGATTGACCTGGAGGGAAATACTCAAAGGAACACCCCCCTGAAATGACATAATTCCCCACCCACCGGGGTTGCAAAAAAGGCACCACGGGAGGTTTTGCATTACAACACCTCAGCAAGCCGCGAGCTTCGTGCAAAACTGTCCTGGCCGGCAGTGAGGTAGCTGTTCGCCTGAAGGGGGCATGCGCAAAGGCTCTCTAGACAGATCCCGTCCAGTTGAATGGGGCAGGCAGGAGATTTGGGTGTCTGAAAATAGGGTGACCCCAAAGGGTGGTGTTCCCTTTCAAAGAAAAACACAAAGAAAAATAAAGACAACAAAAGGGACCGGTACCACAAAAGAACCAGCCCCAAATTGCGTGGGTTCGTAACTGCGCAAACACAGCCTATGGTGTTCCACTCCCCGCCTCTCAATATCATGGATCTGTGGCCACTTTCTATTTCTTAAGCAGTCCACAAGCGAGGCCACAAATCAGCAAATGTGCAGTGCAATCCTCCTTGGCTCCTCCAAAAACATATTCGTGGCCCGAACGCTATCCGGTCCGCACTGCCGCAGTCTTTGCGGGGTGCTGAAATAAAACCAGCTGGCTCTTCGTGAGATGGCGAAGAAGGATCCCAAGGCGATCAAACACAGCAAACCTCATACATGGGATCACATGCGACTAAGCAGTGCTTCAGTGTCCAAGGCATTTGGTGGATAATGGTGCTATATATTATCCACCTGGTTCTTTTGGTCTGCTGATGAGGTGAAGCTGTAAATGTGAATGTCCCATTCGCAAGCGAAATATCTCCGGCCGGCACGTGATGCGTGGGCCTGTCCCAAAACAGTCGGTGCACCTGCAAACTCAACCAATCACCTTCAAGGACTCGATAGCGATCTGAGTGGTTCCCAGATCCCTTGCCAAAAGTAAAGCTTATGCGATATATCATACATCACTCCAAACTCTAAGTCGAAAAGCTTTGATGTGGCTGGGATGTTTGTTAGATCATAAGAAGAAGGCCCCTTCTGGCGGGTCATGTGCAGAATGACGTCCGCCTCTTACGTGTTCTTTTGGAGAAATCGACCGCACGATGCAAACTAAAACCAGTACCAACTGTGGTCAACCCAACTGAGTAGGACACCTATGGTCCTCCTGGCGAGTGCGCCGGCCGCAGGCCAAGCAAGCACCACAGCACCGTTCTGCAGCTCAGCTCGAGCCGCGAAAAAGCTTCATTAGCCTCCCGAGTGGACTCGGGTTTCTACTGCCAGCATTGAACAAAGTACACATTAAATCGCATCTACCAAGAATACGTTTTTTTGTGGAGGAATGGTTGGCTTACCTTGAGTTTCCTTGGGTTACCTCAGTTGCCTTGGGTTACCTGGGCCAACGACGAAGCACTGATTGCGAATGCTCCCTTGCTGTTTCAATGCCGGCATCGCGTCGCGCTTCGCGCAATGGCGCTATATCGTGCGCTCGCTCCACGCGGGCGTGTTCGTTGGGGCACCAATTTGTTTGGCTTGCCAAAAAGGGAAACCAACACTAAACCAACCATTTGATCTTATTTGGCTTGCTTTGAAGGGACGCCAAAACCGCGCCAATCATTTCAGCCCCCCCCCCCCCCCCGAACCCAATTTTGAGGGATCCCCTCTTTTTGGAGGGTTTAAAGGGACATCACATGGCAACCGCTCATTTCGGCAGGGTTCCGGCTCTTTAAGGGATGAATCCAAAACCCACATGCTTTCAAAGGGCTCCTCAAAAGCAGCTGGTCAAAGTGTTCTTTAGCTGGTCCAAACCTATTTCTTAAGGGACACTTCAACTTCTCAAGGGTTCCCCCCATCTTAAGACCAGCCCATGTGTTTCCCTATGTTGGAAGCTTTTAAAAGGAAAGCCAAGGACAACCAAAGAGAACCAAAGGGAACCAAAATGAACCGTCCACGGTTCCCGCAGATCAGCCCACGTGTCCGTAAGTTCACCGTCAGCTCTTTGGCCGCGGGACCGATTGAAAGTCGTGCCTGGTGTCCGAGTCAGTGGAGTCGCGCCGACGGCCTGGCGGACGAAAACCGGGGGTCCTTACCAGGATCGGGCTACCCAAAACGAGGCGAATTTGAAGGGCGGCCAAACTTATTGGTTGGGACTGTCCCTTAAGCTTCATATATACCTGGGTTGGGGATTATACCTCAACTGGCACTTGTAGGCGCATGCAGCGACCCTGGCAGGGATCTGGATCTCTATGTTTTCCTTCTCAATTTGGGTGGCTGAAAAAGATCGCCTTTCAGGCCACTGATCTTTGTTGTGGCGATGCTCAAAGGGATGATACGAGGATCATTGGCCTCCACTTGCTTCTTGTTTTGCGATTTGAAGGTTTGGGGTGACTTCTCATTCACCTAAAACTAGAGCAAGAGGTTGCACTCCCGAAGCCACCAATCCGGTGGAAAATCGTGCCAAAACGAAATTGCTGGGGTCAACCCCCCTCCTATATTGCTTTTGAAGGGGATGAGGATAATCGAGTGGATGACCAAAAATAGAGGCCCTTCAGGTGATTGGTTTGCTTTTGGGTTCCCCGTTTAACGCACCCAACAAGGGACCCCAATTCCCATCATTGCAACTGCCTGCGCTCGCTTTCTTGAGGCTAGCGCGAGTCTTCCTCCGGCTCAGGATCTCTTCGCTGTAGCGGTCGTACCACATGATGAACTCCTCCCAAGTTGCGTCCCTCGCTCAAAAATAGGGCCCAACATGGAGCACTGGTGTATGGGGTTTGGTTTGCTAAAACCCGCGATGCCCTGGCCCTTAACTTTGGAGCCACACCCTCATTACTTCCAGCATTTCGAGGGGCTCGGTCGCGGATTTCCTTAAAGCAATCAGGATCCATTCGCAAGACTACCTGTCACTCTTGGGTCCTGGATTCCCTTTATCTAAGGGACCACCTTATGCCAGCCTCTGTCAATAAGACCATCCCGCCCCACTCAGCTTAATCGCCCCTACTTCCCATGACTTAAACCACCGTTCACCAGCAAATTTGAGGGTGCTGCCTTCATTAACCAAATCTTCACTCCTGAGAGCAATTCGGACTCGCAGTTTTTGCTTTGCAAGTTGGTGGTATTATTTGGCGTGCATGTGCATTGAACTGGCCTGGCAGGGCTGTTGCATAATGCAACAGCCGCAACGGCTGACTGTTTGGACCTTAGCATGGAATGTGACGTACGGCACCCGGTGCATGTATAAGGAAAATGCCTCAAACCAGGACCTCCCAAAAAAATGAATCGTCAGGTAGCAAGAGCTCGGTGTACCTTCCCGAAGCCAGACTCTGAGCTCCTCGAAGTCGATCTCGCCGCTCCCGTCCTGGAACATGCAAAGCCACCCGTGAGGAACATAGGTAGAAAGTGGTTGTGGTGGTTATAGTGGTATACAGGGTCCA
Organism: Effrenium voratum; assembly: GCA_963377175.1. Lineage (NCBI taxonomy): Eukaryota > Dinophyceae > Suessiales > Symbiodiniaceae > Effrenium > Effrenium voratum. Next base: position 90,491 of record CAUJNA010003788.1, on the reverse strand, counting down.
TAGTATATATAGTGGTATGCCCTGAACATAGTGGATAATGTGTATATATATATATATATATTATGTGTATATATATATATACATACATTCATACATACATACATACATACATACTACATATTATATATATATAATATGTATTAGCAGTCGTGTCGGGGTATTCGTTTGGGGGTAGTGGGTCAACCCTCTGATCCATGTCAACATTGGCTCTGAGGTGTGGCCTAAAGGGTCCGGGGTCGTGGCTCTGCAAAGTCTTAATGACGCAGGCCCTCAAAGCTCTGAGGTGCGGCTTCCACGAGCCCTGCATAGTGACTTGATTTTCCAAAAGGGCACCCTGTTTTTTGGTGAGTTTGGTCCCCCGTGTCCTTCCCTAAAGAATTCACTCCTAGTAATTTCGGCATGCTTGAATCACAGAAGGTTGCTAAAAAGACTGGATCGGCACAAGGGTAGAATTGGGCCACAGGGAAACCAGCGGAACCATTCACCACTCGCCTACCATGGCTGGACCTGTTGAGACCAATTTGAGGGATTCCCTTGATATCATATGAGGTCCTGGACCACAATTGGGCTTGAATTTGATTGGGGACCTGTTGGTGGGCATCATTCACATAGGGTTCCACCAAACATTTTCAGGGTATTCCCCATTAAAACTCATGGCAAACTTTCGAGAACCGCTGTCAAACTGAAACAGTGCAGTCCTCGAATCCCTTTCAATCAAGGGTTCCTAGGTGGTCCCTTACCACCATGAGGATATTACCATGGACTATGGGCACACAAAGAAACCCAACAAAATCTGCACAGGACTAGAGGGATGGGAGCCCAGAAAGGGCTGCATCTCTCCCCCGTCAAAACATAGCGAACTCTAAGTGTCCCTTTGCGCCATCTATTCTCAACCAGCCTAAAAAGGACATCACTGTAGGGAACCTTATTGAACTTCGACTTAGAACAGTCACTCAAATCCCCGACTCCCATTGCCTGGTCTGCTTGCTGCCAAAAGAATCGCAAGCGCTGAGGCCTGACGCTATGGACACTCTTCACTTTTTTGGAAAAGACCGGTTGGTCAATCTGTGGTCAACATTACACACCAGCGCACACGGTCATGTCGCAACCACAGCCTACACACCGCTAGCTGATTATTTCGAAGTGGAGCGTGAAAGTCCCAAATTGTTCTGCGGACAGGCGGTACAGCTGACTCAACTATGGATGGTGGCCACGGGCCGTGAATTGAAACAATTCGCGCGGTCAAAGTAGCGGCAGCGCAGCATGTGAACAACAGGCTTGGCATGGAATATTATGTCTGGTCCCATGCATGATGGGTCGGCTGACGAACTGAGGTAGGCTGGGGCAGCACCATGTTGGTGACAAAGACAAGCATCAGTTGGTTTGCGGTACAGTAAATCTAAACTGGTAGTGAATGATATAACAGGGAATGCAATAAAATGGAATACGTAGAATATATTGGAATAAAAAGGAATGTGTGGTTGTCGCTGTCGTTGTCATTGTCGCTGCGGCTTCGCGGCCGCTGCTGCTCCTGATGCTGCTTCCAACATGTGCGTGGACACTTGCCTTGCCGGACTTTGCTCGCGTCTGCACGTGTCGAGGCTGGTCATTCAATTTCGGTGGTTCAGCAGTGTCCTGTGCCACGTCTGCCATCGTGATGGATACCAAGCTGTGGAGCTCTCAGCCAGATCAGCAAGGCTATGTCTCAGGTTGGACACTTTTGACCCTGGGATGGGAATTCCCCTTTATATGGACTATATTTAGGGGTCCAAACGTGTCTCTTTCCACCAAAGATACAGCTAAGTGAAGGACAACCTCCAAATTTATCCAACTTCCAATCCATCCAAAGCCGACCTCGTCAAGCCGCTGGTCGCTGCCCTGCGCGCACTTCTTTTGGTGCCCGGACGGCACTTCACTGAGGTCTTCGGTGCCGTACAGCTTCAGCAGCATGCTCGTGAACCTGACAAAATCCCGACCCCAATTGGCCCGTTTGATGTTTGTCGTTTCTCAGTGGGGCCAACTGTGGCGACTGGTTCTGTTACCCCCAACCCAAAATGAGATGTTCGAGACTTGAGATATGGTCCATTGTGTGTATGTTTCAGAGTAGGATAACTCTCGTTTGGTTGGCTTCAACGTGAAGACGAGGAAGCGAATCGCTTCGATTGGATAACAACAAACCGCTCCAGAGAGTACGACGGCAACCAGCGTCGGTCGATTTATTTTCACCGCACTGCCTCAAGTGGGTGGGATCGTACCTGTTGGTCGATCTGTTTCAATCTCTGGAGTCGGTGTGCGTGTCTCTCAGACACCACTGACTCGAAAGTAAAGTACAACAAAATAAAAGGTAAGCAAATGCAAGTGCATGCAAACCCAAAATGTTGTACAGCAGAGTTTCGAAGAGGGAGTGGACGTTCTCCCGTCCTCTCACTCGATGCTATAAATGCAGACCGACGGGTACTGAGGGCATGCAGTGAAAACTGGTGAGGGTGGGTGGGAAAGAAAAATTTGGCTAATTCGCCAAAATGGCGAACGGAGCATGAATCAAGCAGTGTCATCCTGCAGGCACTCAAGGTTCGAATCTGAGTGTGATTCAAATGCCTTCCGCTATCGGTTGTTACTTTTAACACAAGTGTTAACCGCAACAACAAACCGCTCCAGAGAGTACGACGGCAACCAGCGTCGGTCGATTTATTTTCACCGCACTGCCTCAAGTGGGTGGGATCGTACCTGTTGGTCGATCTGTTTCAATCTCTGGAGTCGGTGTGCGTGTCTCTCAGACACCACTGACTCGAAAGTAAAGTACAACAAAATAAAAGGTAAGCAAATGCAAGTGCATGCAAACCCAAAATGTTGTACAGCAGAGTTTCGAAGAGGGAGTGGACGTTCTCCCGTCGTAGGTCAACTCCCGTCGAAGGTGAAGCCGAAGGCGAACGACCTAGACAAAAGGCACGTTGAAGGCATCCTTACATCGATCAAGTCTCCTTACTGTGGGCAAGATTCTCACGGGACGTGGAAGTCAAGTCGGGTTCAGGAGGAATGATTCCTGTGGAACTGTTGGAGTTCCTTTATGTCGTCAAATCCGACGGCATGGGCGAACTCAATATCGCCAATGATTTTGCACGTCCGTTTATGTAGAGCGTGCATGGGGGGTTCCAGAATCTGCCAGTGGTGCTTCGAGGCAAGGGACATGTCATGTCGACTGAAGGGGTCGGCTATATTAGCATGTGTGGGCACACGGGCAATATGCAACTGCAATTGCTGTCGGTTGTGCCATGTCCAATGTGCACCGAGCAGGCAGTTTAGTGGTTGGTGTTTCCCAACTCCCCGTCTGATGGCGTGTTTGGCCGCTTCGTTGTCGCACAACTGGAGGTATGTGTCAGTGATCCATGGTCGAAAGATCACAGGAGCGATCAACGCGGCCCATGCCTCGAGGAAATAAATGGCGTTGGTGCCAGTACTCACTTGTTGGAGTAAGTTAGGGGGTAGTGCGCCCGAGACCACGCGGGTCCTTTGTGCCTGTGGGCTGAACAGCACCGCTGCCCATCCGTTGTCGTGCGACCAATCGGGTGGCAGACAATCCTGATCCCCTGCGTCCTTGACACGCCAGACCGTCTCGCCCTGCCGGCAGAACGCGTCGGTGTATATGATTGAAAGGTCTTTGGGCCTGGTGGACAGTGGGACGCTGCGGGGTGAGCTATGTTGCAGGATATTCAGGAGGCACAGAATGGCAGCTCGAGTTGGTTTGTCGATCCGGTCGGAAGTGCTGTGTGCTTTGTGGTATAGGGCGGCTAACGCCGATCGCCCTACTCGACCGAACAGGTGTCCGGTGACAAAGTTGCACTTGCCGGCAGTGCGTCGGGCGGTGTCGTTCGACATACCTCCCTGTTCGAGACACTGAGACAGGGTGTGTGACAGTGTACGGACTCGGTCTGGGCACGGTCGAAGGGTTGCGTGTGTTGCCGACAGGTCGACATAAACCCCTTGTATTTTGTGAGAGGGCGCCGGTGGTTGTTCCTTGGATGTCTTCATATGAAATCCAAGTAGTGAGTTGAGCTTGCTGAATGAGGAGAAGGAACTGGTCGCGATGTGACTGGGTTGTATGGCCCCGTAGTCGTCAACGTAGTGCAGGGCAGGTGTGAGTGTTAGTACGCGGGCGAGTGCTGTGAGTGCATCGCCGAAGCGGTTGTAGCCCCAGACGCTGGCAGCGGAGCCGAACAGGAGCACGTGGTGGTGCCAGAGAGTTGGGCCGTCGGGTGTGATGAGTAGCACGTATGCTACCTCCGGTTGTGCGAGGGGCAGTTGACGGTAGGCGCCGTCGTGGTCGTGTCCCCACACATGTAGCGGGTGTGCGTCGTCGTGATATTGTCTCGCACATTGGATGTAGTGGTCGGGTGTGTGATGGTAGGGTTGATCGTGCATAGAGCACGTCTGGTTGTGGCCGCTGCGGCGCCAGTCTTCTCCTCTCCGGACTTTGGGTTTTCCGTCCGATCCGGTCTGTTGTATGCTGAATGCGACTGCCACAATGGGATCGCGATGTGGGATAGGAAGGAGCCGGCTGGTGTGGGGGAAAAGGTGCAGGGGTACTGTGCGAGAGGTCCAATGAGTCGGTGCCTCGAAGGGGCCGGCCATACGTCCCTGGGCCACTTCCCCCGCGATTTCGGTGGCCATAAGAGTCCAGTGGTCGTCGATCTTGTGTTGTTGTAATTTGCGCTGGATGTAGGCTTTGTTGAATGACCTGAGTTCTGCAAGGTCACATGGGTCCAGGTATTTGTGGTCGTGGCGAATGTGCCAATTGACTCCGGGTCGCAGAGGCCCCAGGAGGTCGAAGCCTAGAGAGAGTTCCTCGTGCAGGAGTTGTGCCTGTGGGTAGTTAAGCAAATGTAGCAAGTGTGTCATGAGTGGTACCTGAGTGATCATCTTCGGTTGTCGATAGGCTCGCTGGCAATGTGGGGGCAGCTGTTCGAACCATGCAAGTGTATCTGTAGTCAGGTCATCGCGAAGGTCCGCGATGTCGAGTAACACGTTGTGCTGTAGTTGTGGCAGTTGTGGTATGGTCCTTTGCATTGCGATGGCCCACAAAATGGTCGGGTCGCAGTGCTGGGGCTGTTGCAGCGAGGTAGCGTGGTGTTTGGCCCAGGTCAAGTGGTCCTGCCAGTCGTTCTGTGGCATATGTAGCGTTTCCGATGCTCTCGGAGGTGGTCCCCATGGTCGTGGGTTGTGAAGCCAGAGGTCGACCATCATTCCGAGGGATCCGCGACGTACCCGCTGCGTGGGCGGGGGAATTCCGAAGGCTGGCTGTAGTAGCAAAAGGAATAGGATCCACATGGCTGTGGGCACATGCCAGGAGTTCCCCAGCATGGTGTTCCTGGTCCGGTCGGTGTTGTGTGGTCCCGTCCAGCCGCGCGGGAATCCCATCATTGCTTCGCGGTGCTCGGGTGTTGCGACTTGCCAGTCGTGTCCGTGTTTCCGGACCAGGTATTTCTGTTGGTATTGCCACGGGGCGAATTGTCTGTGGTCGGCTTGCCACCGTTGCCATGTGTCGTCTGGTAGTTGTTGGCTGCGTGGTGGTGGGCGGCCTTCGTCCGTACTGGCCTGGGTGGTAAGGCAGTGGAAGAGTTGTCCGTGTGTTAGGACACTCGGCGGGTCGAAGTCCCGGATGTGACAGTCTGGTTGTAGTTCGGCTGCAATGGGATTGAAGAGCACCGGTGGGAACAGCTGAGTGTCGAGGGAGAGTTGCCAAGGTGTATGCCTGCTCAATGTGGCAGGCAAGGATTCCCAATCGACTGAGGCCCACCAGATTCTGGGACGAGAGATGATTTGGCCGTCGGCCGCGTCGATCAGGACTGGGCGTAGGCCCATGGAGTGGGACAGCTGGTCGAAGTCGTCGCGTACCTCGGGGTGAGGCACGACATTCTCTAGCAGGGTGAGCGATTGATGTGGCCATCGGTTCTGAATGTCGTCGCGGATGGAGAGTGCGGTGTCGAAGAGGCTGCCCTGTGAGCCGGCCCGGCCCGGTTGGTGTTGTTTAATGTTGGAGTAGTCCGTGCACGGTGGGCCACCGGTGAAGAGGATAATGTGTCTCTCGTGATTGGGTATGTCCTGGATGATCGCAGCCAGTTGTTCGATGTCAAAATCTTCTACGGCGCCCATGTGCGTCGTGGGGAAGAGTGAATGAGGTAGCTGATTGCAGGACTGATCGGGTTCCCACCGGAAACAGTGGGAGACGTTGGCGCCCAGTTGGTGCAGGGCAAGTGACACTGTGCCGATCCCGTCGAAAACTGAGATCAGGATAATGGGCTGGTGTTGTATGAGTTGTCTGGTAAGATGGAGGCAACGCGCCGGGTCGGCTCCAGGGGACTGGTCCCCTGGGCCGTGCTGTCCCTAACGCGCCTTGTTTTTCCCGTGGG